>BDIP01000800.1:0-14575 GCA_003568945.1 Kipferlia bialata
ATCCTCCGACGGAAAAGTAATTATTATTTATATATGTAAGGATAAGGATAAGGATAAGGACTCTTCATATTGAGATTGGGGCAATATCCAGCTGAATCTATATGTAGAATCCGTCACTACAGTTACTCTCTGCCACCTTCCCCTCCCGCTCTTCCGTTTCCCCTCAGATTGGAGCTCTAAACTGCCTATTTACGGCCATCTCTGTCTCAATGCACACAAGACTCCTCACGCACACTAAATATATGTCATTAATGCATGTTCCCCTGTCTCTCACCGTAGGTATGAGGAGAGTGGTCTCGACGCATCATTCTGGAGTGACGGATACCCCACTGCAGGTATATATGTGTATATGAGTATTTATTACGTATTAAGTGTGGTAACTAGAAGTTCTAGTCTAGAACACATGGCTTCGATGGCGACCTACTGGGTGGCATATATATGATAGATATGTACGATGGGTATTCAGGTGTACGACAATATTACTGTGTTGTCAGCTTCAAGTGCTCCTCTGCGTATTATATATTAATTGGTAAATCGGACGCCACAAATAGATACTATACTATATATAATATTTCAACTCATTACAGGTATCCTTCTGCTAGCCATGGATGTATCTATGGACACATATAGATACGTATATACTTATATTGATGAATAGAGCAGCTAAACACCTCACTATTACTGTTGGCCTACAACTAGCCATGGATATATGTAGATATATATATATATCTATATATATACCTAACTGCAGGAGCCCTTCTGCTAGCCATGGATGAACAGTCGGGGAGGCACTGGGTGATGTCAGGTATTGGTGTATGCACATATGGGTACTATACTGTATATATACGTACAATATACCAACCAGTATCGTCGTTTACTCCCCCCCGCCCCCGCATCCGCACACTCTCCATCACCATGTTCATCCTCTTACGACTGTCACTCTCTCTCCCTAACTCTCTAGACGACCGCAAGACCGTCCACTGTGAAACTGTCTGGGGCATTGAGTGTCAATGCTCTATCCATGTGTCAGCAAAGGGAAAGGGTGAGTCTCTCTTTCTCTATTCACAGCGAACTACGTATCTCTCGCTCTGTCCCCACTTAGACGTATATGTGGGTAGATTTGTGTCATAGTGGTGCTATAACAGGTCAGAGCCTTGGACGAGGGTGTCGCTCAATTCCTCTCTCTCCAATAATAACATACCTCTCTCCCTCTTATGTAGGCTGGCACCTGATACGGTTCAAACGCCCCGGTGTTAAGGGACCTAGCAACTGCCACGCTGAAAACTGTGTGACTCAGGTCAGTGTAATTAGCATAGCAGTTTCATCGGTATATGGAGTGATGACGGAAGTATTCGTTGTTGACCCCCCCTCTCGTGCCATATCTCTCATGTAGCACGTTGTACCGAGTGGGAGTATAATGATCATGATCTAGTGTGTATCACCTGCGCACTTGGAGAACATACATAAGTATATATATATATGATAAATATATGTACATATCATAGAATAGTGCTTATCTCAGTGTGGCATTGACCTCCATTCCCAGCGACTCTCTCTGTTCTACCCGATGCAGGAGAGAGAGGCCCTAAAGCAATATGACAGTCAGACTCCGCTTGCAGCACTTTCAAGCACAGAGGTTGGTATTTCTCTCCATGTATTAAATGTCATTATGCATCTGTGTTACATAGACTATGTTACATAGGCCATGTATATAATATCAATACGTACATTGTGCCTGACGAAAATCATTACTGCGACAGTATCGTGACACTCCATCTGAGTTCTTTACCATAGTTATCTCTCTATCTCACTCCAGGTACTGGTAGTCGCTGATGCACGAGGGTTTTCCAAGCAGTTTCTCACTATTTCTGTCCCATCCGACTTTGATGGCTCCGTCCCTTGCTTCTCCCAGAATGAAACCAAGAATGTACACTTCTCAACCTTTTCTATAAAGGTAGTGAGAGGTCCAACGGGTCGCCCCCTGTCGTGTGTTGTGGGTACCACTCTGTATTTAGTATGTCGTGGGATACAGGGGATGGGTTCAGACAAGTGGTCCTTCCTAAGGCTTGAGATGGACACCTACGAGACTAGTGTAGTGCCCTGGAGACAGAGTGCCGGACATCCTATGCCAGAGGGTGATGTCTCTTGCGTGTCGCTTGATGACCGCATTCTGTGTATGTGGAGAGTCAGCGAGGGTGACGCCAATAGTCTTGTCCTTTTGGTGTACACTCCTGCTACTGGTGCATGGGCCTGGCCCCCAGTGCCAACGCAGCTCTCTAAGCGCCTCTCTAAGTGTCCTCCTCGCAAGAATATGAGGGTGTACCCGTTGATGGCAGTGGTTAGAGGTGCTGTGCACGTAATCCCTGGAAATATGAAGTACCCCATTCCACACTGGACTATAGCTCCAAAGAGTGGGGATGGGGACAAGTTGGTATGGCACCACTTGGGTTGGCTGCCCGTGGCCGTCTCAGGTGAGGAGGGTGTATCTCCCCTCACAACAATTGGGGGCAAGCTGCTTACTAAGTGTATGCCTAAGCGTGAACTGCGTGGTGTGTATGGGTGTAGCCACTGCCATGCATACACACCCGAGACTGGTGAGTGGGTTCCATGGAAGTATTCGGACCCATTCACGTTTCCTGGCGTGTCCGTATCTCCGACTGTGTCCGTCCAAGTGACCGCCAGATTGTGTGAAGACCGTTCATTATTTGGGTCCCTATCTATGAAGGAAGAACTCACAATGTGCCGAGTGGCCCCAGAGTCCCTGTACCCTCATGAGAGTCTGCGGTGGGCAGAGCCGTTCATCTTGAGAGGTATGGAGCACCAGGGGTACGGAGACACGGACACGCTGATACTTATGACTTCCGTTCTGTACCAGGATTTGAAGATGTTAAGGAAGTTAAAGAGGAAAGAGAAGATATAGAACTGAATAGAACTGGTACATTCCATTCTCTGGTCATTCACACCTATCTCTCATTGTCACTACCCTCTGCATGAGGGGATGAGGGGGTCGCCTTGTACATGTATAGTATTCATTGAATTCCTAAAGAGTGGTTTTAGGTTTCGTTGCACATAAGGTGATCAAGTGGTCATTTGTACGAGACTGAGGTTATGAACCCTTGCTGTTATAGAGACTCGTGTGATTTTGAGCAAGCCTGACCATTTCGTGTGCTTTGTGGTCTTCAAGAGACTCTGTTGACAGCAGTATCTATTCACTCATATTCTCGTCCTGTGCTGAACAGTATGGGCATTGGCAACTTCAACACACTTCTACCATACTGCCAGGCTATGAGAGGTAACTCTCCTTGACCCGTGACTCCCTTAAGACCCTTCTACGTTCTGGCACTGGACCTTGGGTGGGAGTGTATCACACCTATACATAGCTAGCCTATCACAAACATTTAGGGATAGTAACAATATGACTAAAGAGGTAGAATACCTGCACTATCCTTGGGCACCCTCTGTTGCTGAATGTGGAGACAAACAGAACGGCAGAGGCTGAGGGTCAGATTTGTATTGTATATGGATATATTATTGGTCAACCTGTTGTAAAAGCATGTGTTATCTGGGTGTATCATGCACATATCAGAGAGAAATAGATGAGGAAGAGTAACCAGTAACATGTGAATACATTCGTGAGTACCTCCACACATGATTGTACTATCAATGTACCGATGTCGTGTGTCTATGTATAACTAGGACTGACATGTACTTACCTATATCGTCTGGGTGTATCATGTCCTCGGGTCTGATACCAGCCTGGTTGCCAGAAGTCATGTCTGGGATAAGAATACATTGTAAAATGATGTGCCATATAGTGTGTGTATTTCACACAACCTGTTGCCACGTAGCTGGGTCTGATGATGGACACGCATATAATGTACATTCAATGCTAGATAGTATAACACATATATTAATACACACACATATATATATCCTGCTACCTGTTGCCACATAGCTGGGTCTAATGATGGACACGTGGCTACCAGTGGGCTGGAGCTGCAGGTGAGAAGATATCTCTGGTAATGCACCACTAGAGAGTAGCATAGCGGCTATTAGTCTCTATTTACAGCGTCTTCATGTATGTACCTCCTGCCACAGTGAGTCCACATATCCCTCAACATGAAATACAAAGTGTATATACTATACTATACTATACTCACATTGACACTTGCACGGTACAATGATACTGTATACATTGAGTCTGAGGTCTTAGATATATACTGTGTATATCATATATATACCTCCTGCCACAGTGAGTCTACATATCCCTCCACTAAATACAAAAGGTATATACTATACCGGGTATAGTCTATACCCATATTGACACTTGTAGTGTACAATGATACTGTTTTCATAGAGTCAGAGGTCTTAGATACATATATACCTCCTGCCACAATGAGTCCACGTATCCCTCCAGACCGTGCTTAGTAGAGCAGTACAGAGCAGACCTGGGGTATCAGTCGTGTACATACACTGCCTATAAAGCAAGTACACAAGTGTTGGATGTATAGTATATAGTATGTGTATATGGTATGTACCTTGCTCTCCCATGAACCCCCAGGACACTCCCCACGAACACTATGCTCCCTCTGCCATGTCTCTCCTGGGTGGATAGGAAGGTGGGTAGGAGGGCCGCTGGCTATCAGTAAGTGCTTGTCACGTGTCGAATACTGTGTTATACCAGTCATAGACTGAGTATTTTTACATGCATTAGTGCATCCTGGTGTAGTCAGACATGTCACAGATCGAGTATGAGTGAGGGTAACCACCTGTGAGTATCTGGGGTGCCCGAAGGTTGACAGCGTGCACGGCATCAAATGCAGCTGGTGTGATGTCTGCTGCACTCTCCCGGGTGCCCCTGCCTTGGATTGGTTATGACTCATAGGAGATCAGATACATCATTACCATAGATATAGGTGTTATACCTGCGTTGTGCACCATGATGTCCAGGGTGTCACCGATGGTGGACACAACCATGCTGGGGGTGAGGTACATATACTGGGAGTATGGCTGAGAGTGATGGAACAATGTACTCCATACATACATACTCGAGGACATGGATGGAGCAGGTTATGTTGAGCCGCAAATGATATGTAGTAGTGTTAAGAGTAATGCTCACTCCAGCATGGCCTGTGTACTACTATAGTGAATGGTGTATTATAGAGGCGTAGGCGCCCTCGCTTATGCAGTAAAATATATAGCCATTTGGGTGTGACATGGTATAATAGACTCACTCCAGCATGGCCTGTGCGTGTGGGGTCAGTGTCAACCACCGCATGTACTAATATATATACTCTATAATGTGCACTATACACTGTCACTCACTCCAGCATGGCCTATGAGTTTAGAAGAGATGTAAACAACAGATAAATAGTAGTGTTAAGAGTAATACTCACTCCAGCATGGCCTGTGTGCGTGTGGGGTCTGTGTCACCAAGGTCGGCCTGAGGGTGTGAGTACTAACAGACAAGTTCAATGAAACAGATGACTCTACCTTTATCACTTTGTCACTTAGTTAGTAACTAAGGGTGGGAGATCGAAGCCCTATATGACGGTCACATAGTACTTTAGTAAAGTCATACCCATATTGCATATGGGTAGGAGAGGGAGAGTGGGTTACTCACCTGTATGATTGTAACCGACTGGGCGCCAAGGGAGAGACACAGGCCCTTGGTGACCTCTGATAGTTAGCGGTATGAAGGTTAAAGAGGTACCAGGAGCCAACCGTCACTAGTAGACATGTACTACAATACCTAGAGCATCCATAGACCTGGCCAGTATGTACAGGTGTACATTTACACACATACTACATGAGTTATATGTGTACAACAGCATTAGACATCACTTGTGCTACCTAGTGCATCCAGTGATCTTGCCAGTATGTACAGGTGTGTGCTGTGTCTGGCAAAGGCAGTGGAGATGGCACGGCCGATGCCCCTAGAGGCACCTGAAGGTTAGTACAACTTTACTGTATCGAGAGGACACCCTTTTCATTGTGTCTCTAGGATAGGTCACTACAACAGTACTATGTTTAACCTGTCACAAGTACCCGTGCCCCTGACAGGTCTCTGCGACAGAAGGGGTCGGGGGTGGGGGCAGTCTGCATGTGGGTATGGTAGTGATCTGGAAGAGGTGTTGATAGCGGCACCACTGAGGGGGACGGTGATGTGAACTGTAGTCTGTATCTACAGTCTGAGGACTCAACATCTTGCAACCATTTAGCAAGCAGTTGAGTAAACAGCACTGATCGAGTCATTATACAGTACCTATGCATAAAGGGTATAAGAGTAACATCTACCGAGTCAGTTGTCTAGCCGCAACCGTAGCCTTGTGAGAGAGCAATCCGTAACTGATTGAACTATAATATATCATGAACTGATTCAGCTCATGATTAGGAAGGTCAACACTCTACGAGGGGTTTGAGAGCTTGTCCTTCCTTGCAATCTCAACTCAACTTCTATTGTCACTTACGTGTTACACGCCGTATAAGTGAGTAGTCAGAGACTGGAGCGCATAGGCTCTTAGTGCTTCTCCTTTCTCGCCATCTCCTCCCAGTGCACTCTGTTGTGATGAAGCCTTCCCAGCACAAGGTTAAGCTCTCTCTCCACGCCCTCGGTCTGGAGACCCGAGTGATCACAGAACTCTAGCATCGCGTTGACAACGTTGCATGTCCGCTGGATTGCACATGCTATCCCACTATAGGCCTCTCGCAGTGTGTGGTATCTTGCACTCTCAGCTACCAAGCCTAACCGATACTCCTGCCGGTGGACCTCGTTCTGTTGCCTGGGGTGTGAGTACTCTATGTTCAATCAAGAAGTATTATATATCAGTCAGTATGCATATGTACTAGTGTCCCGTAAGTTACATAACATACCTAGCCCAACACATGGCCCAGTCCCTTCTCGTCCGAGGCTTAGAGGCGATATCAAGCCCTGTTACTGTAGCCACGGCATATGCCTTGCCCTCCTCCGTGCTCTTATCTGGTGTTCTTCCAACCCACATCCACGCATCGTGTATTAGATACAGTATGCCAGATAGTAGTAGGCGCAAGTGCTTGCCCTCCACTGTGGTCTCACCTGGATATATTAGTATATATATAGGATTTGTTAATACACGAAAAGGGAATACCCCTAGACAACATTTGTGAGTACAATCCCTCTGAAGAGCTATATATACATACATTCATATAGACATATGAATGAGTACATATATATGGATGGCTGTAACTGGGTCTGTGACCGATACCGTCTCGGACACAAGAGAGGGAACAACAAGTGTATATACCAACCCAATGTAGAGTATAGAGTTTACTATACTAATATCTGTTTCCTGTATATATATGTTATATATACAGTTATATATACATGCTAATATGTCACCTGGGTCTGTGACCGATACCATCTCTGGCACAAGGGAGGTGGGTGCACTTGGAGTATCACCACACAGTCTAAGCATCCTAGTCAGACGATTCAGCCTGTTTACAGAACCCAGTCTCAAAACATCCGTCACAAGACCTCTAAAACCTACGTGAGTGGTATATTAGTTAGTACTTGGATACTATACGATACCTGGTGGGAACGGAACGCATATGAGCTGCTCCAGGAGTAGGAATATGGACAGTGAGTGCACTCTGCCTGGGTCTCTGCCGTGGTACAGGGACAGGGGGTGGTCGGAGGCCTATAGATGAGAGACGACGTATTGATGACATGTAGGGAAGATACTATATGGTGGAGAAGCTGAAGAGAGAGTGGTGGTGGTCAGAAGCCTGTAGTATTAATGAGTGTCTTACAAAACAACGACAAAACAAGAATGGATTGGCACTATCGCTACACATTGCACTTACCATGAATGTCTTTCCCGAGGCTATTGGACGGTCGACATCTAGGAAGAACACCTGTGGTCAGTGACCACTGGTCACTGGGTGGACGAATAGGAGTATCAATAACGAGGAATCATTAGTACTTCAGATTACGTACCGATACAACTAGTGCTAAACAGGCCGTGACAGAGATTGGAGAACCCGGTACTCGCAGTGGTCTGAGAAGGCTGGGGTCAGATCAGTTTCTTACTCAATTATTTATTACCTTCCAACGATTAGAGATTGCGTCTGTGACGAGAGTGGAGCAGAATGGAGTGGTCGGTTTTGACTCATTACCTGGCAGTTCCGCACCTTGAACACAAATTATAGAGTTTGTACTTACCATAGTAGAGCGTGCATTCTAAGACATGAGTGCTTGACGCCACTGAGGTCATACTCCGGTATCAGGGGCTCTGCTGCAGTGTTAGTAGGAGTAGTAATACTTGTTGTACATATAGTAACAGTACCTGACGCTAAGAGAGTGATGAGTGATGTCATAAGACTCTGGGCCTCTGGTTCAGATGTCCCTCTAGCACCAGTGATATCATACAAAGACAGAGCGTTACACACATAGTGTGTCAGGTGCGCGACAGGTAGGGCCACTGCAGCACAACACAACCTATGCACCAGTATACTACTAGACTCGTCACTGTTCGCTTCCAACAGTGGAAGTACAGTGTTAGAGTGCTGTAGCAGAAACTCCTCCACCCTTTGCTCACCAGGTATGTTGATGTCACATGCTATGAAGGGTAGTAAGGGTTGACACCAGTTATCAGGCAGGGGGAGACCCGTATACACACCGGGAGGTGGGAACTCCAGTGTGTGTTCGCTCTCTACACTGCTGCTGAAGCTATCTTGCGACGTTTCTACGGTCACTACAGTACTGCTATCGCGTAGGAACGTGTTCATTACTGCAGATTCGGTCAGCTTGATTGGGATACTGGAGCGCGGTACGACGGTGATAACCTGGCTGGTAGAACTGTTTGTTTCACTATCTCCACTTCCCTTCGGTGGGGTGTACCATCGGTGTCTGGGTAGTATCTGGTGCATGATGAGCCTGGCGGTAGAAAGCAGGAGGGTTACTAGATTATCTATTGATACCATATACTATACTTTACTATATACTCTATATGGTGTTTGGTAGGACCTGGTGCATAATTAGCCTGATGGTAGAGACACTAGAAGAACATGTGGAACAAACTATAATATATAGTGGATGATTAGCCTGGCGGATTGAAAGTATAATTCTCACTGGACTATCGACACAGCACATATGCTAAACCTGACACAACTCTACATCATGTTAAGTAGAACGTGATTGTACTCAAATGACTTCTATCCATCAATTTGGGTCTAATTACCTAAAGGGCCCATGTGTAGTGCTACCCATCACAATATGGGACAGAAATCCGAGTTCTCCCTCTCCTTCCCCACCAAATGGTCTGGGTGTCAGAACATGACATATATACTTGTACTATATGTACTGACCCCAACAGAGTTTGACATCTATTATTACCTCTAGCTGTATCACTAAGCGTACCTCACTCCAAAGTGAATGTGTCCTGTAAGGTCACTCTGCTCGGCACTGCTGAAACTCTGTCTATCAGTTGTTTCAGTACATCCAGTGTAAGCCGTTGTTATGATTGCATTACTATGGGACTCCCATCATGGGAGTCATATATATACTTCATTATCCTGGAATCGTTAAATCCCAAATTCTCAAGATCATGATCCTCTAAGAGTATGTAATACACTGACTATATATCTCAGGCTACACACCACATTTGATGAGCTGGGGCTGAGGTTGAGGTTGGTCTGCAAAGCACTCTCCCTGTCCTTGATGGGGATGGAGCAAGGGGGGATGTCTGGCTATTAGCTAATAGTAGGCATAAAGCAAAGAGGTATATACAAAGAGAAAACGAAGAACATGATGGGGATGGAACACAGTGGGGTGTCGGGGAATTGGAGAGTATGTAGACAACTCCTTGGTTTGTCAAGTGCTTGTGGCAGGAATGAAGGGGTAAACACTGTTTACTAAACAGGAACAAGAGACAGAAGGTAACATACCTAGCAAGGCAGCGAATGCCTCTGATGTCACAGGTTCCCAGGTACGTAGGTCACGTGCAGTGAGGGCGGCTTGTTGTTAGTGGTTTTGGCACGTTCTCTACACAAGTACTAACACTGAATGTATCCACCCATCTGCCTAGGCACCCTCTGTAATAACTAAAAGACAAAGTGATCGATCCCATATATATGTTTGTGTGTTGCATATTTAACGGGTCGGTTGTGTATTTGTACATACCCATCTGCCTGGGCACCCTCTGTATGAACTGTAGGGCACTGTGGACAGGGGGGTTGTTGACAGCACTGAGACACCTGGACGTCAGCATATCTGTCAGAAATGTATACTGATAACACGAAAGCAACGACAAACTCACTACACTTTACGTGAGAGTATGTAATAATTGTTTGTAATTGGGGTTGTTGTGGACTGCACTGAGACACCTGAGAGTTAACACAGCATCTATATGATGATATCGCTAGTAAGAGGTCACGAAAGACCCGGACTGATGTACAAGGACTAACTCTCATATATACATATACATTCACATACACTTGCACTTACTTGCAGTGTTTGGACACTACCCACAGGGGTACGGGCTTGTCCTACAGTTAGGCTACGAACACTCTCTCTGAACCAATGGGGAAACCAAATACTTCTGATAATGCTATTAGCTCCACCCACCTTCCACCTCCAACACGTGTTGACAAGTCTGGTGTCGTAAAGAGTAATAGTATACGATGTACACACTGGGAAGTGTGTTCTATTCCACGAAGAGACGGATTCCGTATTACTCAATAGACAGTCTGTGACTCACCTTCCACCTCCAACACGTGTTGACAAGTCTGGTATCGTAGAGTGTCCCGTTGAGCACTGCCCTGTACAGTTAGAAAAGTGACAGAATAGTGACGGTTTCTCGCCGTTGCCACTATTATACTCTTTTCGATCACACACCTTCTCAGTGTATATCAGTCATGGCCATCTCAATAAGGAACTGTGCGGAGTATCCACGCCATATATACCTCAAAGTAATTGTATATGTAATATACAATGTTGCAATACCTTCTGAGTCTCTCACAGTCATGTGCATCATTCAGTATGGGGTGCAGCCTGGCTATCCCAGTGAGTGTCAGGGCTATGTCCATCGGGGTATCCTCTATGGTGGGGACCTTGATCTTGGGGAGCTCCCTCTTGACCTGGGTTCAGTCCACATAGTATACGATGGGAGACAATATCAAGGTTTCCTAAGCATAATGAAAGTGGATGGTTCTCTTTTCTCAATAATGCGACGTAGGATGCTTCGTGGGCATACCAGTTATACAAGGAGGTCATACCAACCTTGAGGTATGCAGAGAACGACGCCTCTATCCGTATCAAGTCATTGAATTTCCTCTGTATGGCATGGTGTATGGTTGGGTTGAGGGACAGGGAGACCAGCAGGGTCCCTAAGAACATAATGAGCAACCCTGGTGTGAGCTACTCTTCCACTATCATTAACAGAGTCATCTTAGATTATGATGGGTTTAGAAGTAGTATAGGTGTATGAGGGACAGTGATACCAGCAGGGTCCCCATGAACATTATCAACAGGCCTAGTGTTAGCTCGTTTTACAACATGTCATCTTTGAGGATCATTATTATACAAATATGGTGGGTTGAGGGACAGAGAGACATAGTTAGGAGGGCGTTAATACTCTTCGTTCATTGGCACCCTCCTAATCTTCTTCTTACGAATACCCCACTCGACATCAACATTGATGTCAGGGTCAACCACAGAGTATACACACAATTGGTACACATACGCCTTTCACTGGTGGTGGCCACCCCACTCATCTACACTATATATATGTACGTGCATTATGTATCTCTCTCACCGTTATATACATATATATATATATATACATATACTATATACATACCCCCCTCACTAGTTGATGCCACCCCACTCATCTGCAAGCCATGGATGGCAAGGGTCATAGACTCATGGTACCTCGCGATTAGATATACTAAAATACTCACAGGTCCATAGAGTCTATGGTTTCCATAGACTCATAATAGTATATCCAGATGAAGAGGTATACACAGTATCTCTTACCACATCTCGTCACTCCACAGGGTCAGTTTCATGTTACTCCACGACCAGTGCCAGGCCTCTCTCCTCGGGTCAGGGTACATGCTCTATATACAAATGTATATATACAGTAGACATTGTCTATATACAGATGGGTCCTCCTAGGGTCAGGACCAACACACACACTATAACAACATATGTTTACATGAACGCTTACAAACTAATTGTCGTACTCATATATTTCTTCTAGGAGACCTAGAAGGTCTAGCTCTACACCCATACCTAGTAAGTGTATGCATGTCTGGGTCATCATCTGCCAGTCCTGGTAACCTAGGATATCCGTGGAGAGTCTTAAGGCCATGCATGACTTTAGCAGCATGGGTGGCCTTGTGTTAGAGTGAAAGGACACGCATACATGTATTTCACACAGAAGATACTTTGGACTGAGTCTGTAGGTACTTCAATATAACCACAAGGCGAGACGAGAGGGTCCTTGGAAGTAGGATTCCTACAAATAGAAAACAAAGGGCATATATATACTGCGATGTCTCACCCTGTACTTCCTGGGTATCATCTCGGGCATGCTCTCGGCTATGAAGACCAGGTTCACAACTGGGGTCAGTAGTGGGATCATCCCGTTGGGATGAGATGAAGTAGACTACTAGCCTAGTACTAGTATGGTAATGTTTAAAAGTGTTACTCTAGTGATACAGAGTGACTTACTTGGGTCCGGCAATAAGGGTAGTGTCATGACCAGTGCTATGGTATGACATGCTGAAACGATATACATAGCCACATATACATATACTAGCATGTCAATAGACACTACATACTTGGGTCTGGTAGCAGTGGCAGTGTCATGACCAGTGCAATGGTGTACCACGCTGACACAGACACCAGTCTGGGTTGATCCAGGACATAGGCCAGGATGGGGGACAGGGTGTTACAGCAGAGGAATACTAAGGGTCAGTGGATTCAGGAATCTCTGTATCATACAGTGTCTTATAATAGGACTCTTATTACAAAGAAGAATAATGAACAGGGAGGATGGGGGACAGGGTGTTGCAGCAGAGGAAGACTGGTGGTGAGGTGCTACTTATAGGCCTAGTGTATATCCATGTATTTACACATGTGACACTAGGTCTCCGTAAGTAGTAGTGTCACCTACACTCAGTGTAACTCACCTAGGAACCAGCTGTTGACCATCCTGTTATCTGCATTAGTGCGAAAGCAGAGATAGCCCAGACGCCTATGACAGGATTCCTGAGAAGGTGAGTTCAGTTCAGTAACATCGTATCAGTTTGACAACATGTCACATACCGAGTAGTACTCCGACGTATCCATCATGCCCCTGTACACACACACAGTGAGTGGAACGAACATGCATAGAGCAGCGCCGGCACATAGGTAGGCAGCCCTAGAGATCAGCGTACTAGAGTGACTCCATACAGTGTATATACACAATAGAATATAGTGTATATGTTCAATGTAATGGTGCTGTATATGCATACCTATATATGTCGAGACTGGTCTGTCCGACGTCCAGTATCGTGTCCTCAACACCTTGTCCCACATACATGCTGTGAGAGTGAAAGAGAGAGAGAGAGAGGTAGAGAGAGAGAAGGAAAGAGAGAAGGAGGGAAGCTATATATACATACTCAATGACCACTGACACAGAGAGCATCAGGCCTATAAAAGTATGGATCCTCTCCGCTCGGTCCACATGGACACTGCCTTGCAATGAGCATATAACAGTAGCGGTGAGACCCAACCACACAGACACACATATATATATGTGTATCACCTAGCAGTTGTCCAGCAATGTGATGGAAGAACCGCAAGGAGACAGACGGTATATATACACTATAAGTAACTATATATTACGAGTACATGTATATACCTAGCAGTTGTCCAGCAATGTGATGGAAGAACCTCAAGGAGACAGACGGGATTGGAACAGCCAGTAGACGGAGTGACGGAGGAAAGAGGTAAGAGCAGTTGCGCTTCACACAAGCGTAGAAGACCAGCGCCACTGCTGTCTGTAGAATGTACCAGTACAGTCCACGTCTAGTGAATAGAAACATTGAGTAGTCTGGATACGTAAGGTCTAGATTATAAGTCCCCAAGGTACTACTAGATGGTTCACTAAGGGGAAGATAGGGGGTATAGCGTGTATATACATGACTCCCTATTCAGACTGTAGTTTGCAAACTTAGTAGTGTATCTCTCTCTGAACAGACACATGTTTCAGCTTGAAGTTCTCTCGCAATCTAACTGTATAGTGGAATATCTTCTTAGTCTACACTGTAGACTCTACAGTATAGAGAATTCGAGACCACAACACCATAAGAGGCATATGTGGACTGGACATAAAGAATTTCTGACATAGAATCCCGTCAGGGTCTAAAGAGTAACACACCCATACATACTGATCATCTATTGAATACTCTTAACATACTGTACACCTCTTAATGAATAGCAAGTGGGTTGCTGACACAACACAGTACTGTGTCATCACCAACACTATCGCGTCTCTCTCGCTCTCTCTCTCTCTCTCTCTCTCTCTCTCTCTCTCTCTCTCTCTCT
>BDIP01000804.1:0-14554 GCA_003568945.1 Kipferlia bialata
ACTTTGGTTACCAGCGGAAAGGTAACCAAAGTAACCGTTACCCTGAGACCCTTGAAGTTTTCCATTTCGTAGTTTCGGTATTATCTTTGTCACCAGAGAGCCTCGAGGGCTCTGCTGAGTTGGTGTAGTTTTAGAGTGAGAATATTTGAAATATTACATTTCATGCCTGCGAATTACCCTAGGACCTAAGGCTTAGGTGATGATTACATATACATTTACTGTTACCACTTAGTGGGACACGAGACAATACAGCTCACAACAGCACAAGGTCTACACTAAAAATGCTTCACGACATGAACTTGCGAGGGTATACACAACCATAGCCAATGCTGAGTGCATACACGCCCTTCACTTCCGCCTTGCTGTAGTGTGGCGCATTGTTCCATAAGGTGTGGAGGTGTACTCTCTCGCAAGTGACCCCCTTTAGCCCCCGAGCCTCATGCAGAGGCACCGACCATCCACTATGCACAATGTTCGTGGATGCGCACTGTACATCCCTGACCCCCCAGTCGTCCCACCCCCCACTCACGGTGTCATACGCCAGAAGGTGGACATACGACACTTCCACCTTCACCCCGTACCCCACCCCGCCCGACTTGTCCTTGCACACAATATGGCGCCCGAGGACTAGGAGAGGGGTGACGAGCGGTGTTTTCTCGGATGGACCCCACCCGGCAGAGGGAGAGAAGGTACACATCCGTCTTGCCGTGAACACATACGCAGTGCCCCCCACGACAAATGTGCCCGTAGGGTATAGTGTGCTGCAGCCGACGTGTGCTGGGACCTGTGCTACCCTGACCCACCCGTCTGGGCCAACAGCACTCTCCACCTCTCTATGTTCATCCCATCCCTTTCTTGTTGTGAGAACACCTGGGTCCTCAATGCTCTCTCCTTTCCCCTTAACACTATGAATAAGCGTGCCTTCAGTACATACACTACCTACACTACCTACAGTGCCTATATCACTGGGGTTGTAGCAATATAGAGAGCATTGGGACCCTTTTGGGGCAGCACTGTCCCACTGAATGCTGTACAGACAGCCGTCAAGACAGAACAGGCACAGGGAGGTGAGTGTGGTATCCTCTTCGGAAGAGCACGCAGGGTCTGACCAAAGGACTCCCACCTCCAACGAATCCAGCGCGAGCCTCGCAACCCTGCTACACTCGCAGATATACACGCAGCCATCGATGCAGGCCAGCTTTGCCCCAGCTCTGACCGGGACAGACCACTCCACATCCCCACCTGGGGTGGCGCCTACCTCGTGCAGAGTTCCGTCGCACAACAGGGACACCAACCGGGCCTTGGGATTAGGGCTCCAAAAATATAGAAATATAGAATATCATTATTAAACAATATATTCTATCTCACTTGGGATTAGACTGCTAAGGACAGGGAGTGAAACAAGAGAGAATACAGAGATACATGGGATACCCTTGTGGATAGTGGCACGCCATCAAACTCTTGAAACATGGCATCCAATCCCTCTGCAAGAGGTGTCAGGGCGAGAATCTGCCGTGGGCCGACTGGGACTAGCTCCGTGTCTGCATGCAAGAAGCCGCCGTAGACTAGGTCATCAGGGAACCTGGCATAAGTTCTTGATTGAACGATTGAATGATTGGTTGATTGAATGATTGATTGAGGACTTTGATTGATTGGGACATAAATATCATCACTGACGCACCTGACAACCTCAAAGCATGCTTTACTATGGGTGGAACCGCCTTCCATTCACTGAACTGCAAGAATTCTGGAGTTTGGAGAGGTTTGAGGAGGGGAGCGGGATATAGTGGGGGTTGGGTGGGGGGGGGGGGTTGCAAACCACACCTGTCAATCAGTTCAAGGGACAAACCGATGTGACTGACCGTCCATGAGTTCATTTGGGTGTATCAGAGACTACTGTATACAGGTAGAGGGAATGAGAGCGAATGTGGAGGGGGGGGGGGGGCAGAAGTGATTCTGCTGTTGTACTTGTAATCCACCTTCAAGACCGAAGAAACACGTGAATGCTCTCTCAATCACCTATGGGTCTTGTTTGGTCTCAGTTGTCCCGAACACCTTGGGGATAAGAGGGAGAAACGTGACGGTAGGGAGAAAAGGAGGGGAGGAAGGGATAGAAGGCAAGGTGTGTATAAATGAGAGAGAGAGAGACCTGTTCCTCCAATTAGTCTGGTAGTGTATTAGATACTATCATACAGAGTCCTACGCAATATCTATTTATATATATATACTATATGTGTATATAGATGTCACACACATATAGAATCCACAGTGAGAGATAGATCTAGGTGAGAGAGACCTAATCTGCCTGTATATATGTAGACATTTACACCGAGATTAGAATGATTCTAATAGAATGGGAACACAGGCCCGGGGGGGGGGGGTAATATCAGTATCAATGCTGGGGGGGGGAAGGTGAGTGAGTGTGTGACACTCCAACGGATAGTAAGAGTGTCTGACTCAGACGGTCTGAGTAAGAGAGAGGCAATATGTACATCCATACCAAAGTCTTCCCCCCCCAGTATTTACATATGCAAAAGTGATTTCTAGCGTGCATTCACTGGTTGAACATGTATCTCACCTCAACCTGTGGGAACGTGGAGAGAGGGTTCCGCTTGCTATTCAAAAGCAGTTCTGGTAACTCTTCAAGAATCACACGAAGGGTGTAGTTGTTTTTGATTGTCAAAACTACACCGATACACCCACTCTTCCAGCTAGATCAACAATGCCTGAATACATACATAGATACTCATACTATTTCTTACACTGACACACAGGCACATCATGTCTGTGTCCACAGTGACACTGCTGTGCATTATTCTCTACATGCGACACTCTATGTGCCGTTAAATATACTGAAGATTTTCACTTACACAAGGCATATCATGTCTCTGTCCACAGTGACACTGATATGTACTACTCTATTCATGTCGTTCTCACTATATATACACTGATACTGACGCCTAGACATATCATGTCCCTGTCCACAGTGACACTGGACGAGACAGAGACATAGGTAGCAGAAGAACATATGCAGAGAGAGAGGACAGATACCGAAGGAGTACATGATGTGGATAGTGTCGTGTAGACAGAGCAGTAGGGAGACACGTTGGTCCATCATGACAGGCAGAGCACACGTGTATCCTTCTGCTTGTGTTAAGGATAGCTGGCTAATAGAGAGATTAAAGTCAATTCCAGTGTATTGTTAGATTGTCAATAACTGGTTCCAGTGTAGTTGTATAGCAAGAGTTTGAGGGTAAGGATAGATAGGTTGTCCTAAGTGAGTCCAAATAATATGAGTCGAGGTTGATGTTGCATCGAGGTTCCCAATAGCCCTCAGTGCATGAGTTAGGACCCTATGTTAAGGCTTGTGTAGCATTTGGAGGGGAATTTGGTATCAAGGTCCACAATGAGTTGGTAGGCTAATCGACTCGGCACGAGTCGGTTGGGTCTGGAGTCGACTCACCCTACCCCACCTCTGCTAGAGGAAACCACCCCATACAGAGAGGCTCTTAGTAGGCTAAGTAAAGGCAGACAACCCGTAGAAATAGGTTGGGTCTTGATTCGACTCACCACGGCGAATCTTCTGATACATGAGTCGACTTTTGCATATCCATCTTGCGTATATGTGAATGTCTAGGGTGAACTTCAAGCCCAACCTCCCTTGGTAAGTATCACCACCAATATCAGACACTGAGTCTATTCAAATACGTTCAGAGTCACACTCTGGCATTGTATATACGGAAAGTAACAAATCCATCAAAGACACCACCCATCAGGCCATCTCTCTCTCTCTCTCTCTCTCTCTCTCTCAATCCCTGGCCTAAAGGGTGCATGTCGTGTTAGTAAAGTCCATTCTCTCTCTCTCTCTCTCTTTCTCATTTCCTCTCAATCATCACTCTCTTTCTCCAGTGAGTCCAGGCTCAATAGGTACCTCTAACACCTACAGCAGCGGTCTCTCGGCTCTGTAAAGCAAGGTATGCACCAACTCCAACAGCAACATCACATAGCCTATAGGTGGTTGCGAGCAAGGGCCCCAAAGTACACCTGAGGGTCAGAAACAGTAATACTACATATACTAATATATAATAATAGTATATAACATATGGGAAACTAAAAGAAATCTTGGGAAACACCCCTATGAGAGAGACAGTATTCTCACATACTCTACAGGATGGTTACATTGACGTTACGGGCGAGAGAGGTCAGGTACATCTGGAGAGGTAGAGACACAATGAGGGTTCAGCGAGAGAGAGGAAGGCAGAAAGAGAGAGAGAGAGAGAGAGAGTGAGAGAGAGAGTGAGAGAGGGATACCTTGACGCTCTGAAGGTTCTCAGACAAGGCATTGCGAGAGGCATCCTCGATGTCGACACCTGGGAGGTAAGTAGACACACATACACACACACACACATATATATATATATATATCTAGAGTTGCCACATTAGTGAATATACCCACCAAGCTCCACGTTGCACTGTATGCATACATACACAAAATAACCGTCATACACAAATATATACCCACCTAGCTCTACGTTGCGCAGTGCCTGTTCGACCAGTCTACTCACAGCAACCTCCTGGCCTCCTGACATTAAGGGTGCAGAGGGGTAAAATGGTAGGAACCACGAGTTCACTCATATGAAAGAGAGGTATAATAGGGTCATCATACCCCACGTACCGAGTGTCTGGACGTGCTCTCCTACATATATAAATATTATTGTACATATACAGATATATATTTATATAGAGAGAGAGAGAGAGAGAGAGAGAATGAGGTATATACGGTCATCATACCCCACGTACCGAGTGTCTGGACGTGCTCTCCTATGTAGACACCGAGGGTCTGGGAGTGAGGGGGGGTGGAGAGAAAGAATAACGGGAGAGAGAGAGACTTGGTGAGGAGGCAAGAGACGGAAGACAAAGCACAAGAGAATTATGTGTATATAAGAACCCCATATATATATAGAGTCGCATATACACACCTCCTTGGGGGTGTCTAGCCCTGTGAGCTGGAGTATACACAAATGCAAAGATACATATACATAATATATATAAATGTATATATATATATATCTGTACATACCTCCTTGGGGGTGTCTAGCACTGTGAGCTGGAGTATACACATATACAAATATATATATATACATAATAATATATTATTATAAATATATATATATATACCTCCTTGGGGGTGTCCAGCACTGTGAGCTGGAGTATACACACACACATATATATGCAAAGATATATATACATACTAATATACATATATATATATATAAATATGTCTGTACATACCTCCTTGGGGGTGTCTAGCACTGTGAGCTAGAGTATACACACATATATATATGCAAAGAGATATATACATATATACATAATAATAATATATATATATAAATAACACTATATATATATATACATATATATATACCTCCTTGGGGGTGTCCAGCACTGTGAGCTAAAGTAGCTGGAGTATACACAAATGCAAAGATATATACACATAATAATATATATATATATATATATGTCTGTACACACCTCCTTGGGGGTGTCTAGCACTGTGAGCTGGAGTATACGCATATGTACAATAATGCATATGTATATATATATATATACATATATATATACCTCCTTGGGGGTGTCTAGCACTGTGAGCAGTGGCAGGACAGGGATGGCCATGGTCCAGGAGAACTTGTCAGCCAGCAGGATGCTGGGGGTGAGGGTGATAGATTTACAACACAATTACATATAATCAATGTAATCATAAGGGTGATAGGTTATTATAATACAGTTTCATATAAACATAATCATATTCTATATATAAGGCAATTAACAAAGCATGATGCTGAGGGTGAGGTGTATACATAGAAATTCTCATGAATAGTAGCTATGTCCTACTACTACAGAGAAGTATCATATACCTGTAGTATCAGTGGTATGAATGTATCCACACACTACAATATATTTAAACCTGTTCGGCAATGTATAGTCACATACAAACATATATTAACATGTAAATATAATATACATGGACTTCCACCACTTACCTATCCAGCAGGGTCTTCAGACACTCAGGCAGCCGTGGCTTCAACAGAGTGTCCAGTCGCCTAAGGGTAAGCATGAACGTCACTATGAAAAGTCTCTAAAAGAAAAGAATAGAACTGAATCGATCAAAATCATCGAATGACAAATTCTTTACCTGGCACAGGTGACATCGCTTGCATCGAAGTAGGATGGAATGTCACTGGTGGTGGAGAGCCTGACACCTGGGGATTAGACACACACAGACATATATATATATGTGTGTATATGTATATATGGGACAAAAAATGAGACACTTTGACAACATATATATATATATATGTATATGGAATGTCACTGGTGGTGGAGAGCCTGACACCTGGGTATCAGAGAGAGATATAGAAAGAGAGAGAGAGAGAAGTTAGCTCAAATACACACGACCATATAAGTCCAATATATACAATTATATTCAAGAGAGATACCCTATATATATATACATACAAATATATACAGTACCTGCCACATATGTGAGACATGCATTCAGGGCACCGACTGCCTTGTCTCTGACACTGGGCTGGAGGTGGCCGATGAGACCAAGGGTCTGGGGTGAGTTATGACAAGTATATAGGAAACAAATACAATGGTCTCAATATATACATAGAGTGAGAGCGAGCGAGAGATAAGACAAAAGGACAGAGACGAGGAAATACCTGTGAGAATAGGGCCAGCAGCAGTTCATCGCTGAGTGCATTGGTGTATGAGGGCAGGGTCTTGTACATGCACATGACCTGGGAATGAGGGATAAAGGGACAAACATGAGTATACATACAGATTCATGCACATGTGTATAAATATATGTATGTGTAATACGAGTATGTAATGTATCGACATGACCTGGGAATGAGGACGAAGAGGAAGTTCAGGTCAAGACGTTACAATCATATAAACATATATAAATCCACAACCCATACATATTACATATATTATTCTAACTCACCACATCACTGCCTGTCATAGCGAGCTTAGACACAGTGGACAGCTCATCGACTGGGGGGTTAGAAAGGTGGTAGAGAGAGAGAGAGAGAGAGAGAGATATGCCATAGGTAGATTCAGGGTCGGAGAGGGACATTTGTGGTACAAAACTCATTAATACATAATGATTATAATATATGTACATATACAATATCAATAATATATTGGTGGTACCTGACACCGCAGCATAGGCCGTGAGCACAGCAGCCAGACAGTCCTGAAGGGTGAGAGACACAATTAAGGAATACACATGTTTCATTAGTAACAGCATAGTGTTAATGGTATTATTAATTATGCGAGAATGTGGATACCTGTAGGCACGTGTCTCCAAACAGCTCAAACACACACACGTCCACCACGGTGTTTGACATGATGGAGTGCAGGGCCTTAAGCATGACTGGGAGTGAGAGAGAGTTATATATACTAATATACCTATATATATACATGTAAACCAATTAAAGAATACTGATAGATTTATGCATATACATAATTATATGGTGTTTGACATGATGGAGTGCAGGGCCTTGAGCATGACTACGGTTAGAGTGATTTACATATATATTAATACTAACCATAAAGACTCAAATGTTGACAAACCCATATATAGAAATTAACCCATATATACATTTCGCCATGATGGAGTGCAGGGCCTTGAGCATGACTGAGGTTTAGAAATATATATATATATATATGTATATAGAAGAATCTTACACTAAAGGATTATATGCGTATATACACATATGATTATGGAGTGCAGGGCCTTGAGCATGACTGGGAGTGAGAGTTATATATATATATACAAGACATACATAACAATATAAGTATATATATACGTATAGATAGACTGGGAGTTAGTCACACAGAGTAACCGTATATATATATAGAGAGAGAGAGAGAGAAAGAGAGAGACTTCAACAACCACACCTGTCAATGGCTTGAGTACTGTCTTGTATGGCTCCTGGTTCTTGGTCAGCTGGGTCTGGGCCTAAAGGGTAAGGTACAGATAAATCAATACACAACAATGAATACTTGGATGGCCAAATATTCATGTGTATGAAAACAATATTGGCAATACCTGCAGCATAGGAATCACCCCTGTGAATATCCGTGTCACGTGCTGTGTCAGCTGGATAGTGACAGTGTCACGGCCAGAGGAGGGGGACCTCAGACGGACATTGCTGGTGTTATTCATACAATACTCTTCTATATTAACGTATATATATATACACAATTAGAGTGTCACGGCCAGAGGAGGGGGACCTAAGGCGAACATTGTTGGGGTTAGATGTGTACATATGCAAATAATATACATAGAGAAAGAGAGACCTAAGATGAACACTGCTGGTGTTAGGAATGGTATATTAATAATAATAATAGAGTAATATGAATATATAATTAGGAGGTACTACCAGAACAAAATACACATACTATAACTATTACTATGTCTGTGCATGCCTCGAGTATGAGTCTGAGCAAGAGAAACCCAACTACATTTGGTATATGTAGGTATATATATATATAAATGTGTGTGTGTATGTGTGTGCAACATACCTGTCTGTGCATGCCTCGAGTATGAGTCTGAGCAAGGGTACCACCAGGGGGAATGGTAGAGAGGCAAGGAGGGTGGGGTCGGCCAGGCGCTGGAGGTGAGTACTAATAGAAAGGAAACAGAGACAGAGGTGTGTGAGAGAGAGACAGAGAGAGAGAGAATGGCAAGAAGGGTGGGGTCGGCCAGGCGCTGGAGGTCAGAAGAGAGGATATATATATATATAGAGAGAGAGAGAGAGAGAGAGAGAATGGCAAGGAGGGTGGTCAGCCAGAAACTGCTATACATAATAATAATATTACCAAGATGTTGCAAATGAATATGGAAGAGAGCATACACACACATACATAGACAGAGAGTTCTGGATGGGGATTGGGACCAGAGAGACTCTGGGGATCAGAATACAGAAGGACACTAGAAAACCAACACTTCAGATATCTAAACACACTTCACCGTAATCAGAATATGAAAAAGTCTTGTTTTCATGTACTGCACTACAATGTACCTTGAGAATTGGCAGGAGTTCCCTAACAATCTCACAACTATAGAACTGTTCAGTACAGCAAGAACAACATGTAACTGTGTAAAACTAAACTACAATTCTTCAAATATACCTTGAGAATTGGCAGGAGTTCCCTGACAATCTGGTCCTTGAACACAGACCGGGCCTGGACACCCCTCATGAGGCCCCTGGGGTTAGAACGCAATAAAGAATGAATATATATATAGAATATATATAAATATTGAATCTCACCTGGCAGCTCTGAGGCTGAATAACAGCTCTGAAGCTTAGTGTATATATACTTCCAATGAATATAACATGACGTTCTTCATAATTATACCTTGCCGCTCTGAGGCTGATTAACAACTCATTGGGAGGCACTGTCTGGCCCTGACTGAAGGAGACAAGGGGGACGAGGGAGGGGTGGAACAATAACCTAAGAGGTTAGAGAGAGAGAGAGATATATGGATTGAAGACCAGGGGGACAAGGGAGGGGTGGAACAATAACCTAAGAGGTTAGAGAGAGAGAGAGAGATATGGATTGAAGACCAGGGGAACAAGGGAGGGGTGGAACAATAACCTGAGGGGTTAGGTATGGATATATATACATATATATATATCTATATGTATATATATACTGAAGGAGACATATACTGAAGGGGGGCTAGGGGTAGAAGAGGATCCTAAGAGAGGGAGAGGGAGATGGATACCTGTGGAACAGCTTGTGTGTCACTGGCTTTCCCATCAACAGACCGATGGGAGTCAGGGCATCCTGGAGGTCCTGAAAATCAGAACCAATATAGCTTATTTATGTGTATATGTATATGTATGTGTATATGTATATGTATATGTATGTGTATATGTATACCTTTCCGGCTGCCAGGATGACTGGGAGGGGACACACTACAAAAGCGGTAATATATATAAACATATATGCATCACTGAATACCTTTCCGGCTGCCAGGATGACTGGGAGGGGACTGTTGGCTGGGGGTCTGCACAGGGTGAGGGGGTTGCGGTGGATGAGAAGGCCTGGGGTGAGGGTATATATATTAATATATATATACTACTATATATATGTATATAGTGGTAGTGTGTATAGCAGGGTGAGGGGGTTGCGGTGGATGAGGAGGCCTGGGGTGAGTATATATATATTAATATATATGTATATATATATGTATATATATATAGTTGTAGTGTGTAAAGCAGGGTGAGGGGGTTGCGGTGGATGAGGAGGCCTGGGGGTGGGGGTATACTATATACATTATATATATATATATATAATATAAACACTATTATATATATTGATTCATTGGGGTGGATGAGGAGGCCTGGGGGTGGGGGAAGAATTCCATAATTATATAATACATATATTATATATATTTTATATCTATATTATATTGTGAAGAGTAAATATATATATGTATTAATGTGTATAGGGTTGCGGTGGATGAGGAGGCCTGGGGTTGGGGTATCTTATACATAGAGTTAGTAGCATTCATAGATACATATGTGGGAGAGGGGATAAGAGGTGACACTCACCTAGCGATGGCAGTCTCTCGAGGGTGGAGGTCTTGACAACGTCCTGGGAGGTCAGAGAGAGGCGAAAATATGGAAGAAACATCTCCAAATACGAAGGAATGTGTTCTGAACGATGTCTTGACAGATTACCCAAGGGGTATGTCTATCCGTACCTTTCCGAAGCTCTGCAGCACATTGTGTCCAAAACAGCAATGTAGATTGACTTAATAAGGATACAAGATGATGGCATCCTAATACAGAGTTGTATATATGGCACAAAACAATAGTGCTGATACCCTTACCTTTCCGAAGCTCTGCAGCACGTTGTGGACAGTCTTCAACAGCCATGGGAACCTGGGGTACTTGGTCAGAACACGGGTGATCCTGGAGGGTCAGGGATGTCGATACTACCTATACACATGAATTAGAAAATATACATACATATATAATAAAATATAATTATTCTTAAAATATAATTATTATATAATAAAATATACAAACATATATATAACTAATAATAATATTAATTAATTACTTGGTCAGAACATGGGTGATCCATAGGGGGTGAGAATGACACATTCAGAGTCTCTCTACCTGCATATACGAAGGCATACATACACACTATATTGACAATAATCATACACCGGGGGCCAAGAGAGCGTTAGCACGAAATCATACATACACACATAAAAATACCCAATTAATACACCTTGCCAGCAGGGCGTAGAGGACCTCATCTGTACTATACATATACGCACACGTATATATATATATATATATATATTTCCTATATACACACCTTGCCAGCAGTGCATCGAGGACCTCGTCTGTGGTAGGCTCTCCTGCTGAGAGAGAGACAGGCACAGGGGCAGTGGAGCCTGGTATAAGAAATATATCAATACATATATGTCCATATACAGAGAGAGGCACAGGGGCACTGTTCTGTTACAGGGTCATATATATGAGTGTACCAATATAGAAACACAAATATACGGATAGAGAGAGAGAGAGACATACAAAAATACAGTGGAGGTTGGCACCAGGCCATACTATGGAAACAAATACTCAGTGCATTTACCAACCCCTACCTGATGCCCTCCGCTCTGTCTTTGCAATCACGATATGTCCTGCACATATTCTTATACTTATCCTATACATATTATACTATATACACGATATTATACTATATACAATATAGCACATATACTACCTGATGCCCTCCGCTCTGTCTTTGCAATCACGCTAGACAGTACACTGGACAGGTGGATGGCAGACCTGCGCATAAAAGGGTGTGGAGATTAACACTGATCACAGACTGATGAGTATGAATATTAACTGATACCTCTCGAGGAATAGGCCAGCTGGACTGTCGTATCTGGCAGGCATGGACTGGGAGTGAGGGATGAAGAGAGAGAGAGGGGGGTGAGGGAGAGAGAACTACACTGGCGAATGAGTATACAATGATATACATACACGAAGTACCTCGAGTGTCCTCCAGAGGTTGACGACCAGTTCCCGACCTGGGGGGGTGGACATGATGGCCTGGGTATAAGGGATGTAGGAAGAGAGAACTAGGGCAGAAGTATTGGTGTATTTGCAGGACCTTAGTGAAGACACATACACAAATCTATCAATGAATGCGTCTACCTGTGTGATCTCTGTGATGACACAGTATGTGAATATAATACATACAATGAATATGTATATAATACATACAATACATGTACCTGTGTGATCTTAGTGATGAGCAGAGTGGTGGCAGCCAGTCTGGCAACGGCACGGGTCCTGGGAGTAAGAGGATATATAAATACATTTAGAGGGAGACATAAAGAGAAAGAGAGCGAAACATACTGGTGCATACTGGTACATTTGTGCATACCTGTCTGGCTCGCTGTCCCCCGAGCATGCCCTCGCCACCAGTGCCTGCAGAGTGGCATTAGCTGGGTCACTGTGGGGTGAGAAAGACAAGGGGGTGAAGGGGATATGAAACATACTGAGACCGATTGGGTGTGTGATATATATAGTTATGCTTATAGAGATATAGAGAAATGAAAGAGATAACGCACGTTGCATCCCCGACATGGAGGCAGAATGCATGGAGGTCCAGAAGGAGAGACATGTCAGGGGACTGGGCACAGAGCTCATCGACACCTGAGGGATGAGAGAGAGAGAGAGAGAGAGAGAGAAAGAGAGACATGTCAGGAGACTGGGCAAAGAGCTCATCGACACCTGAGATAAGAGAGAGAGAGAGAGAGAGAGAGACATGTCAGGGGACTGGGCACATAGCTCATCGACACCTAAGGGATGAGAAAGAGAGAGAGAGAGAGAGAGAGAGAGAGAGAGACGTATGATCCATTGAGGTAAGTTACAAGAAGAAACATCAAAACATGTCACAGCATCATCACACAAAGGATACCCCCACAACAATCACATACAGGTGATCCCACTATATATATACCTAGTGACCGGTCAATATAGTGTCAAGTATACATACACCCACCCTCTGTGATGAACACATCCATGTAGGTGACTGTGATGTGGTTGGCAGCATGGAGGATCCTACAGTTAGACATGCAGAGTAAGTATATATACATAGTATAAAGGAGAACTAGTAGATACAGTATATACAGTATATATATGGGGAATGTGACTGTGATGTGGTTGGCAGCATGAAATATCCTAGGAGTTGGAGGTAAAGAAATGCATAAACAAACAGAGTACTATCAGTATGTAGTTGACACACATATACATATCAATACACACCTGACCTGAATTGGTCCCCTCTGACTGTCTGACATCCACATATATAAGTAGTATTCACTATTTACATAACAGTATAATTCATTTCCCTTACAAATATCAATATATATATTGGTATAAACCTGATGTGGATGGGTCCCCTCTGACTGTCTGCCAGTGCATCGACACCCTCGGCAAACCTGGGGGTAAGGAATATGAAAGAAATAGAAATGTGATAGTACTGGGAACATAAGTATCACGTACCAGTCCCCATGATACAGTGTCAGAGACATACATAAATAGTATACAAATAATATATATTACTTTATAGTAATAATGTAAAATATACTAAATATTAATGTATACCTTGTCCACATATCGAGCACCAGTCCACAGGATGCAGTGTCAGTGCCATACATTAATATATATACACACTACTACTTATTAATATACATATACATGTTTATATATATATATATATATATATACCTAGTCCACATATCGAGCACCAGTCCACAGGATGCAGTGTCAGGCCCAGACTGGGTGATGACATTCTCAGAGAAGGCAATGACCTGAGGTTAGTATATAAAAACTGCATCTATATAAATATATATATAGAGAGAGAGAGATAGAGAGAGAGAGAGAGAGAGAGAGGGTGATGACATTCTCAGAGAAGGCAATGACCTGGGGTTTAGTATATATATCATCCATACTTATATGAAAATATAGACATAGGGAGAGAGAGAGAGAGAATGATGAGAATTTTGTAGCTGTTACTTGATATATCCTACTGGTGTGGCTATACCTGTCTGAGGAAGGATGGGAACGTCTATATATATTCACCATCACGTAATAATATATGGCACATAACAATACAATAACTCATATATATATATATTACCTGTCTGAGGAAGGATGGGAATGTCTCCATGTTGGTAAAGTCACGGAGCATGATCCTGAAATGAGAATATACAACATAAACCACAGCAATTCTATAAGCAATACGTACACCATACATATACACCTATCATACCTAGCCTTTAGGGACACCAACAGTTTGCACATCTCAAAGACCAGATCCCCATCACCCTGGGCAGACACAAACTCAATGAGACCTGGAGATAAGGGTGTTGAAGGGGTTGGAGGGTGAGGGAGGGGGGGGGGGGGGGTTTAGTGTAACATAGCCATTGTATGTTGAT
>BDIP01000808.1:0-14522 GCA_003568945.1 Kipferlia bialata
CCCCCCGGGTGTTTTCCACCCCCCCCCCCCCCCCCCCCCTCTCCGCTTTCCTCCCCTTATCCCAGCGACACCTTCCGACGTGTGCCCCAGGTGACTGAGGATGACCTGTGCTCTCCATTGGTGCCAGGGGACCAAGAGAAACAGACCCCTGAGACCAGAGACCCGGCATTTGCCATGCCCTCCCACACACGGTGTGTATATGTGCATATATGTGTATGTATATGTGTGCATATGTGTGTATATAGTGATTTATCTTTCCCCCCCCCATCAAGACGTCCACATGTCTATCCTTTAACCCCAGTGCTGCTGCCGCTAGACGCCTAGGCTTTGTTCGGGAAATGGGTGAGTGCATAGTTACTGTGTGTATTTACGCGTAAATGCCTACATTGAATACCTCCCCCCCCCCCCCTCTGACCCCCTAGGCTCTAGAGTGCATGGCCTGCACAGGCTGTGGGTCAAGAGATCCAGCGAGGCACTCATCAGGAGGTATGTATATGTATATGTATATGTATATATATATGTGTGTGTGTGTGTGTTGGTGGGATATTCAGTAACGCATCACCCGCTGTACTAGATCGTGACTCTTGAACACCCGGCCAACGCGTGTGTACACTATATATATTCTTTGTAACACCGCCTTACCCCAGTGGTGGTCCTGCCGCCCTCCGCTCCTTCTCCCTGCCCTCCCCTGCCCTGGGGCTGAGGGACAAGGCACTGACTGGGCCGCAGGAGAGGCTGTCCCTAGTGGCCAGCCAGGCTGCACTGCACTACTCTGGGAGCTCAGAGACACTGCTGACGGCAGAGAGGAGGAGAGAGAGGGAGAGAGAGAGAGGCCATGGGGCAGAGGGCGCCCACCACAGCCTGCCCCTGCCTGGCACAGCCCTAACCAGAGGGGAGATACCCCCGGACGCACTCGTGGCCATGCTAGGTATAGTATAGTATAGTATATATATATATATATATATATAGTATGTATATACACATATCTATTCATATACCACACTCATTCCGGCCTTCAGCCTGACCCCCAGGCCACCCCCCCGTGTCCACCCCCAAGGGCCTGAGTGCCAGTCCCTTCAGACAGTACGGACCATACCCCGATGCAGAGAGGGAGAGAGAGAGGGGTGTGTCCGACCGAGAGGGACCCAGGGTGCCCTCCCACATGGAGTACATGGCCGTGTCTGGGTCTGCTGACAGAGACCGGTCCGACAGGTCTGGACTCATGACCATGCCTGGCCCAGCTAGGGGGGAGAGGGCCACTAGTACAATGCAGGACAGGGAGAGGGAGAGGGAGAGGGAGAGGGAGAGACAGCGGCAGCGCGACAATGTGACGTGGGGTCTGTCTCTGACCAAGGACCGGCGCCCACTCCAACAGACCCAGACCCAGCGGGGTAGGGACACAGGCATAGAGGGGGTGCTGGGGGCACTGGAGCTGACGCAAGACATGCGTGTGCCCCAGGCCCAGGCCGGGTCTGTGTCATACGGGAGTGACTCCTCCCGGCACCTGGTCAGTGACTATGCACCCAAGGGGGACAGACACTTCAGAGCCATAGGAGACAGCCCCGCAGGACATGGACCTTCACCCATCCTAGACGGGAATGTGGTGCTGGTGTCAGTGCCGGCTGAGGTGCCTAAGAGACTGGCAGCCCTTGAGGCAGACATTGGCCACATGCAGGTATATATGCATATACACGTATATATATGCATGTAGGTAGGGACATGGATGGAGAAGGGTGTCCCTGTGTATCTCTAGTGTTGAATCCGTCTCATCCACCCTGTTCTCACCCCTCAGGTCAGACTGAGCCGTAGCAGTGACTCTGTCTCGGCTGTCAGTGGGCTAGTGGCCAGTGGTCTCACGGACCAGTCTCTGTCTGGCTCCCTCACCTCCATGTCCCAGCAGTCAGGCAGCGGCATAGTGACGTCCAGGGGCATGACATCCAGTGCGGTGGGGGACACGGGCAGGGTTGATAGGCTGGCCCTGTCTACGGCTGAGGGGGGTGACAGAGACTCATCCACCAAGGCCAAGAAGTCCTTCTCATATGTCATGAGTTATACAGGCAATGCAATCAGTGCCAGATCACAGACAGGGGAGACGGAGAGAGAGAGAGAGAGAAGGAGACACAGGGACATGGTGGACAAGGAGGGAGAGAGACTCCTCAGTGCTGGCATCCCAGCCACTGTCGGCATAGACGAGGCCGTGCTTGGGATTGACCAGTCCAGAGACACGTCCCTGCACTCCCACCACACACACTCCCTGGATGCTGGTGCAGACCAAGGCTCTGTGGCGGATGAGCTGATGAAGATTGCGGGCAAGTTATCGACCAAGAGGGTGGGCCATACTATACTGAGTGGGGACGAGGCCTCCTCGGAGCACCCCTCCATGACCAGGGAGGATAGGAGTAGAGACAGGGGGAGTGTCCCCCGTGCTGGGTCTAGGGGTGGGTCTGCCACTGGGTCTAGGGGTGGGTCTAGGGGTGCATCCCCTGCCTCCCTGCACAGTCCCATCACATCAATGACAATGACAATGACCATGGGCCCCTCGGCGTCTGGGTCTGAGGCCCCCTCCCACACCCCCTCCCCCTCTGTCCACTCCCTCATCACCATGGTGGACCCCACCCCCTCCACCCTCCCAGACACAGAGGGGGCATGGAGGGGGGGGAGGAGTGAGAGGCTCAGCCCGGCAGTGTTTGGGGCGTCAGTGTCCCCGGACAAGGCATCCCCATGAGAGAGAGGCATAGTCTAGCAGATTCAGTGTGTTTCGTGTACTAAACTGTCTTGTGTCGATACTTTGTAGTCATTGGCAATGATGCCATGGTCTCTATTGGACGGAAGGATAAGGAATATTCACAATTAGAGGGGTAATACATCTAAATGTGTACTAGGACATAACCTCAATTGCGGCATATACACTCATAAGCATAGCACCTCTACGGCCTTGGTACCCAGGAAGCAAAACCCTCCACTGTTACTCATATAGAAATGGGGACTGCGTGTCGTTCCCTTGCGGCCCTGACCCGTCACAGTATAATAGAATAGAGACTGTCCTCCAGACAACAATAGTGCATACTGTACGGTGGTACACTCCTGCAAGACATATCAGAGTTCACTTCCCATCAGATGCGCTGAGTGCCTGCTCGACACACATTCTGGTGTATCCAATGGCCCTGGGAGGGTGAGAGGGAGACAGGCAGATAGAGACAGAGGAGACAGAATCGTAAACACAGGGTAACAGCACCTTGAAGAGATGATACCAAATACCTTGCCAGAACACCCCGAATTAGTAAACCAAGAATGTATCTACAATAACACTCTCACACACGTACCCCACCGCCCTCCTGACGCGCCTTCTGTGCCTGGGCCGCATCTGGCTGTTAGACAGCATATCACCCCGGCTGAACACGTGCTTGAAGGCCAAGAGCGTGGTCTGCTCGCATATGGACGCCATCAGGGCACTGTTTGTGGCAAACTCGTGGACAGACACCATTTCTGCAGTCAGCTCTGCCTCAGACACCTGGAACTCATTCCTTTCACTCCTGGCAGGGGTCAGGGTGTGGAGGTCCAGCGGCGTCAGTGGCTTCTTCGGAGGGGCCTCCCCTTCCATCGATGAGGAGCCTTGACCCATGGGGGAGTGGATAGAGAGGGGTGGACAGTGACTCATCATGAGTCCTACCTACACCCTTTTGCCAAAAACAGACGGTTAGTGCACACTCTGGTCGAACAGTATCTCTCTATACTGTTCAGAGGGGATAGGTGCCCCTTTATCCTATCAGGGGAGTCAACACCATGTAATGCGTGTCACCAGTTCGGCCATTTGTTTTCTAGTCATTGCAGCTTGCCTCTGTTATACGGATGCAGATCTAGGTTTCCAGCTTGAGATAGTGGATCAGGTCCCCAGCCTCCCAGGCCTCTACGTCCCCATACTCTACAGGTGGGTCACTATGGGCACATACCAATCTTTGCATATCCCATTACTCCAGCAATTGTATATACATTATATAGACAATATGTATTAATAGCTGACAGTCAGTGCCATTCTCGTTGACCATGACTCTTCCCCTGTCGTGTTCCCTGATGGCATTGAGTTCTCTGTCTCTGTTGTCCAGGCATCGGGTCATGCAGAGGAGTGCTCTGTCTACCCATATGCAGGTGGGGACCAGCAGTGTATGTCTCTCATGTATAGCTGTCTGTACGTGATGTATCCTGCCTCTCATGTTCAGAGAATGAACTCCACTTCCACTGTCTGTACAATGAGACGGGGCAGTACACAATGTGGTACAGGTAGGGGCATGTGTAGCAGTTTTGTACAATCAGATCTAGTGAAAATGTAGTCTAGTGCCTTATGCTATCACTGTCACTCATATGATTCCAACTTCTTTAGCCTGCATATTGTTTAGCCCTTGTTCCTCTCACCCACCCAGTGCCTCTTCGTCTGAGTGGTCCAGTGGATCCCAGCGTGTCATGGACACAGATGGACGCCCTGTGATTGTGACGGCAGTGATACAGGCACTCGACCTCAGTAAGGTACACGAGGGGGGTTATAGGGATATACTGACGTGTCTTACACACTTTACAGTTGGCCTATAGGATTGCGTGTGTCTCTGACTAGCGTCTCTCCTCACCGTAGACCACGTGGCAGGGAGACTATGCTCTAGATACTGGGGATGACCCCGATAACACTGACCCTGTGTATGTCCCCCCTGTGGGCTCTGCATATGTGCTCACTGCCACTCTGTACGACACAGACGGGAACCTCCTCCCGTGCTTTGCTGCCCAGGTGAGGGGGGGGTTTGAAGTAGTAGAGTGGATGGTTGTAAGAGTGGGATATTGACATACCTCCCTGACCCCAGGTTGGTGATGTCAGTCTGGCGGTGGATGTCAGCCAGCACGACGCCCTGTCCGGCCATGTGGATGCCTATGAGTCTGTGTGTCTGGCTGATGTGTGGTCAGATGATGGCACACTGAGTGGATTGAGGGCGGACACGGCATATGGACGGATCGTACTCACCATGGATGTGTTTGCTGCCGTCCCCCACTCTGTCCAGATCCTGTCCACGCTGCATAACACCCAGTCACCCCCCGTGTCTGTGACACCGCAGGCAGGGCCCCTCTCCGTCCTGTACTCAGGTCTGCTCAGACAGCTGGATGGGTCATTGGGCATGTCTAGTGGAGTTATACCCTGCATGGATATGCCGCTGAGGCAGACACGGGAGGTGGGGGGAATACTGGAGTCGCCGCGGTACTTCAAGCAGTACATATCGGTCTTGATATCAGACAAGTATGGCAATGTTCCCTCCAATGCAGAGCGGCCCTCCGGGACTGGTGTGCAGTCCTCGACCCTCCCCGTCTTTGACTGCAGCCGCATCGTGCTGTTTGACACTGCCCACCTCAATGCTGCCAATGGGTACCCTCTGGAGGTGGAGCCTGTGGCCCTGGCCGGCACCCAGCTCAAGACCAATGTGTGCATGCTGTCGGTGCAGGAGAGCGTGGCAGTGTACCGCAGGAGGAGGTACAGTGCCTATGACGGCTTCTCCTCCCTGCAGTTGCTGGGTCGCATGCCACACTCTCTGGGCAGTGCTGTGCCCCCAGACACCGAGGTGTCGTGGTACATGTGGCTGGACGAGACCAACGAGACTGGGGCCTGGGTGGCCGGGGTGGGTGCGGTGTTGGTGGTGGTGGGACTGCTGGTGGGGGTAGGGTGCCTGGTCTCTATCTGTATCCGCCACATGGCCAATGTGTCCAGTAGCAGAAGGGGCCAGTGCTCCCTAGCGGCTGTAGGCACCACACCGAGGAAGCCAGTCCCGGTAGGAGGGGGTGGGGCTCGTACAGGGGCCCATACCTACGTCACTCTCGAGTAGGACAGTCAATGACTGAGTCATCCACTTGGGAGACGTGTCACATCTCTACACTGAGTTAACTATATGTATATATACACCTTCGTTCACCCTATTCAATAGACTTCACGATACGCTTGGTCAGGTGACAAGCTATGCTTGACTAATAGTAATAATCAACTTGGTCTATTACCACACAAAAACAAGCAATCGCCACGGCTAGCCATGGGACACAACATGAGAATGAAACAAGTATGGAAAGTGTATAAATGTAGATGGCGGAGACTAACGCTTTGCTTCTGGGACCCACTCCTCCCCGTCTGACTCGCTGTCATCGACCACCCGCCTTCTCTTGGCAGGTCTCTTGGCCTTCGGCTTCGGCTTCGGCTTGGGCTTAGCCCTGGGTGCCCTAGGCTTGGGTTGGGGTCTGGTGCTGGAGGGGTCTGCGTCGTCCTGGCCGTCTGGGAGCTGTGCCCCCAGGTCTGTGTCTGAGTGGAACATGTCGATGATGTCTCTGGCCACCTGGGGGTCCCCCTCAGCCAACACCCTGCCCAGCCTGTGCATCAGGACACCGATGTCAGTGAGACACTCAGAGACGAGGGTATCATACTGAGGGGGGGGCAGGGCCACGGATACGGCCACGGCCTTGACCCTCTCTGTCCTGGATGCCTGAAGCAGAGACGTCATGCGGGCAGTGCTGACCCCATACACAGTGAGCACGTCAGCTCTGAGTCTGGAGAGTACCAACAGGGGGGCTACGGCGACAGCTGCCCTCACGTACAGCACGTCTGTGCGTCTGGCCACCTCCTCATCAGATAGACTAGGGGGGGCAGGGGGGGGAGGGGGGGGAGGGGCAGTCCCATCCTCCCCTTCTCCTTCGATAGGGGTAGGGATGGGCACGACATCCTCACACACACCCTGCTCAGCTGAGTCGATGAGGTTGACAACCAGAGGGGTCTGGGACTCAAGGACACTGTCAATCTCGCGACACATGGCAGTGACACCAGACAGACTGGCCCAACTGGATGACAGGACGAGGGGCACTAGGTGGGGGACCAGCACAGGGAGGGGGAGGGGGAGGCGAGGGAACGAGAACAGCACCCTGCTTCCCTGCTCCTGCCCCCCCTCGATGGCACTAGACACGACATGCAGGGCACCGATGGTACGCACTAGGAGGGCCCCAATGGAGGCAGAGAAGGTGTTCTGCTGGCCGGCCTGGGGATGAGAGTGGGGAACAGGAATAATACACATGCCAGATGAGTTAGTAGTATTCACCATGTATCATGCATATGAAACCAATCCAGTGCCACGGCGACAGAATATGGAGACAACAGTGCACCACAGTGCATAGATACCTTTGGGCTGTGTGTGAGTGCTCTGACCACGGCCCCAGACCCAGCCAGGAAGGGTGCCTGGGGGGTCTGTGTCTTGGGGCCCTGGGCCAGAGCCGCAGAGGCACACCCCATGTAGACACCGGCTGTGACTGTCCCCGTGACATAGCGTCTGAACCTGGCCAGGAGGTTGGTCAGTGGCTCGAGGGCTGCCTCTGACACCGACACCCTGGCGGCATGGGCCTCTGCCTGTCTTTGTGGCAGGGTCTCTGGGGTGCCAGGCCGCACAGGCACCACCGGGGGGGACATGACCAGGGCCAGCAGAGGGGGGAAGAGTCTGGGGGGGAGACCCAGACCAGCGTCACACACCTGGGCTATGAAGCGGATGCCTGCCAATGCCAGTCTGGGAGACACCCCCTGGGGCATGGGGTGGGGGGCAGGGTGCTTGGCGGCCATGTCCCTGACCCTGTCGTGTCCGGGACAGACCCTCCTGACAATAGGGGTCAGGAACACAGAGACCACCCGCTTCAGAGAGGTCACCCTCTTGCTGGACTCCGAGAACGCGAACCCGTCTGTCTCTGCCGTGTCTCTCTCCCTCTCTCTCTCCGTGGGAGTATGGGCCTCTGCCCCCGAGGCACCGCTGTTAGCATCATGGGCATCTGTTGAGTGGCTGACAAGACCAGTGGCATTGCTCTCACGAGACACAATCTGGGGGTGAGGGAATATGGACGGGTGATAACAAGAGAGCATATGACACCCATATGTTTAGAAGAGAAATACTGACTGGATGACCGAACGCAGAATGAGAATAGCAAATAGAGAGTCACTATATACTATACTACCAGCTAAAACACAGAACAAGGCCTAACACGCACCTGTGCCACCGCGTCTATGACCCCGGCTGAGACAGGCGACATGGGGGAGGATATGAAGTGGAGCACGAGCTTTGCTATGGCGGGGTCTAGCACCAGGGAGGAGGGGCTGGCAGAGAGCACCAGGAGCACACTCTTGAGCACATACACCATGGCCTGGTCCATGCCACCTGCCCTGACCAGCCTGGCGTGGCAGAAGGTGAGGCCCTGGGGTGAGAGACGCGGAGGGGGGTATCAACAACATATTTGGCGGCAGTCACATACAACCGTAACACCATGTACAGATATACCCACCTCTCTGACAAACTCCTTGCGGCCTGCGAGGGGGTGTGCCTTGACCACCGCTGCCCTGCTTGTCCTCTTGAGTGCAGGAGGAGACCCCTCCACCGCAGGGGGTGCCTGGGAGGGGGGAGCCTCGACTGTGGAGGGGTCTAGTGTCAGAGACTCCATGAAGGGGTGGCTGGCGGGGTCTGCACACGACATGATGCACGACACGACGGTCAGGGCACGGGAGGGCAGGGCGGGGGATTGGCCTGCCAGGTACTGCGTCACCTTGGGCAGCCCCATGCAGAGGATGGACATCAGCACGTGGCTGGAGGAGTGGGGGGGGACGTCACAGGCCCTGGGGGCACCCGGCCCAGTGACGGCATGGGTGAGGTGGGAGGTGGCACGAGCTGCCAGGAACTGACAGGCGCTCATGGTGTTCCTGAGGATGTTGGACCTGGGGTGAGACAGAGGCAGTAGGATATGGTACAGAAGTGTCCAATGACAGAGGTAAGGTAAGTAGTGCACCCACCTGCCACACACGATGATGGAGGCAGCGTGTCTCTCACACGCACTGAGGGAGTCCAGCAGCACGCCAAGAGACATGTCGAATATGTCATCGAAGCTCAGGTGGCGGAGGGTGGTTGGAATCACTGCAGAGGGACCGTCTCCCACCAGGTCCCCCAGGGCTGTGGGGAAGTGGAGGGTGGAGTGGGTGGAGGCGATGGCAAGGAGGGCGAGGGCGGGGTCCTGGTGCACGGCCTGGTCCTTGGTCCCATCGCAGTGGGTGAGGCGGTGGGAGGCTGCCTGCACCATGTACAGACTGCACACAGGCCACGCCTGGGACACAGCAAGGGTCGATGATACCAACACATCCTCCGACACACGCTGCACTCCACTGTCCTGGTGCTTGGCCTCTCGCTCAGCAGCTGCGTTGGCGACCCCCACCCTGAGCCCCTGGCCCAGCCTGGCCCATGCCCTCACAGTGCACACCAGACTGGCCCTGGTCTCGGCCTGGGTCACTATGTCACTCCTGTCGGCCTTGGTCAGGCATGGCCCTGATGTGGGTGCAGTGTCACCCTCGGCCTTGGGTCTGGCTGTGTTGGCCTTGCACAGCAGGTGCACTACCTGCCCAAGGGTGTCGGGGGTGAGACAGGCCAGGAGCACCAGCGCAGCCTCTCTCTCCCGCTGCCTAGCCAGAGCTGCAGCTCCGTGGGGGTCAGGCCCAGGTGGCTGTGGGATCTGGCACACAAACAGAGACCTCAGGAAGTGCTTCCCCTGACCAGATACAGAGTGGTCGGTGGGATCGGCAGCCACACCAAGTATAGCAGCAACCAGGGGGTCGAAGGTGGCGCCTGTACGGGCAAAGGCCGCGGCGTCCTGTAGCAGAGATAGAGAGACCCCATCTCGAATGGCAGGCAGAGCTGTGCGCAAGATAACTCGAAGGGCAGACTTCCGTACACTGATGTCAGAGATGGAAATGTATCAGATACTTATAACGGGTTGACTAAAACTTGAGTGCAACTAGGAGTAGCAACCCCACCTGCTGCTGTCGTCGCCCAAGACGCGACAGAGGTAGGGCACGAGGGAGTGCAGGGGATCAGCTGCCTCTGCGCTGACCCCTTCCATGCCGCCCTGGATGTGGGAGAACTCAGCGGCCAGGAGGGTGAGAGCTGCCTCCCTAACAGAGGCCTGCTCGTCAGCCAGGCCGTCCCTCACCATGGGCAGAAGCAGAGGAGGGGGCAGGACACCGGCCAACGTCGGGGTGTACCCACCCTGGTCTCCCTCCCCTCTGTCTGCAGACCCGTCTATGGGCACTGCCAGGCACCGGAATGCCCTTGCCCTCACCATGGAGGTGGAGGAGTGGGTGGTGAGGGCAGAGATCAGGCGGGCAAGGGAGGTACCGCTGCATCCCCGCCTGAGCACCAGGCCTCTCCTCACAGATGGCCTCTCAGCCTCTTCCTCCGATGTGACAGAGGCAGCGGCAACAGCGGCAGACTTGGCCCTGACTGGATCGACACACACGACACAGAGGGCGGCACACACCCTGTCAGAGAGTTGTGGGGCCTGGGACTGCTGCTCCTCTAGGATGGGCACAGACAGAGACTCTGAGGTGGAGAGGACACGCAGGGTAGAGGCTGCCAGGAACACGTCCGAGGCAGACGAGCAGGATGCACCAAGGACACTACTGGCCAGGGCATGGGGGGACAGGCAGTCTGTGTCTGTGTCTGTGTCTGGGTGGGACTGTGATGCATGGCCCAGAGAGACATGGCACCTGGCCCACAGGTGACACAGGGTGGTCAGACGCAGCACCTGCAGAGACCTCTGGGAGAGGGGCACGGCAGAGGCCTGGTCCTCAGACTCACTGTCCTCCAGCACCACACACCGCTGGGATGCACCTCCACTGCGCATGTCCTGAGTCTCGGCCTTAACCTCTCCCTCCCCCCTAGACACATGGGACACAACTGACCCAGCCTGGGCCACGATCCTGGCAAGACCTGCACCATCTCCTGCCGTATCCCCACCAACGGCAAGTGTGTCATAAACCGTATCCAGGAGCTCTGATGCCTCAGTATCAGGCACTGACTGAGCACCCGCCCTCTCTCTCCACAGCTCATCCCCAGACCCCAGGGCAGCGGCAAGGGTGCTGAGCATATCAAGCCCAAACACAGCGACCCTGGCATCCACCCTGGCATCCCCTGCCCCTGCTGCCCCTGACTGCTGGGAGGCTAAGGCAAAGTCGAGGGCCAGGTCGAAGGCTAGGGGCACGGCATGGGGCGTGGAGGAGGGGCGCACAACAAGGAGGTCACAGAGCGAAGAATATAGGCGCACGAAGTACTGCTTCTCCCCTGCCTTCTTGCCACTGAGCCAGTCGATGACGCCCCTACAGACCCTCCCAAGGGCATGCTTGGCTGAGGGGGCAGAGGGCGATGGGGCGGAGGGGGACTCGCTGTCACTGGAGGGGGAGCACAGGGAGGATATGTGACCGGCATAGCAGGCCAACACAGAGGCTATGGGACGGGCCACAGACACGCCTCCGATCACACAGTCTGTGAGAGAGGCAAGCGTCGGGGGGAGGGGGGTGGGGGAGCTAGTCTGGAGTCAGTGGCTGGACACAGGGATAGGAATAGATGTCACTAATGAGTAAATACATATATGACTGTGATCACTGAAAGTATAACCAATCAACAGATGGCATGGGAATGTCACGTACCATGGCATACACCAGCTCCTGGTGCACCGAGTCCAGCCCCTCCTTGCACCGCCTCATGAGGGTGTAGAGCACAGGCACCAGAGAGGGCAGGGGCACGTTGGGCAGGGCGGCCAGCCTCAGCAGAGACGACACAATGCGAGGGGCCACATGGGCATGGCCTGCCATATAGGACGGGGCCTGGTCGGTGTGTGCAGAGGATAGGGGGGGTCTTGTCACACAGTATGCCAGGGCAGAGACCACTGCTGGGAGGCAGTCCACCACGGCAGAGGGGAGGGAAGGGGGGGCATTGGGCCTGGCCTTAGCCTTGCTCCTCCCCTTGGCCCTGAGGGGGGTGGCCTGGCCCAGGGAGGCAGAGGTGAGGGCACTGAGACACCCGGCCACGGCATCTAGCACCGTGTGCACAGACACATGGGCAGAGCCAGGATGGTCGGAGGGGGCAGAGGCCTCAGGGGTACCCAGGGTCTGGTGGACGTGGAGACCGTACAGCAGACAGCAGAGAGCGGAAGACAGACTGGCAAACCTACTTGCCCCCACCTGTCCCCCCCCTGTCTCTGCGTCTGCGTCTGCGGCACTGACCAGGTGCTCGTCAGCACAGGTGACGGGGAAGGTGCACAGAGACGTGAGTAGCTGGGCCACTCCCTCTCTCATGGGACCCAGGTCGAGGGACGGAGTGCTACTCGATGGGTCTGGGGGTGGTAGGGAGGACACCATGTGGCCAGTCTCCCGACATAGGGCAGAGAGCCTGTCTGCTACTAGCCAGACACTGCGGGTGTCGGCACAGCCGCCCTTGCCTCCGTCGAAGGGGTGGGCGGAGAGGAGAGAGTGGCACTCTGAGAGGACACTGGTGTGACTCAGGACCTTGTCCTGCAGAGACCTCTCAGCCGCAGACACAGCCTGGCCCACGTAGACAGAGTCTGCACCGGCGAGGGCTGTGTCCCCCCCAGTGGCAGGGGCAGGGGCTGGGGCCTCCGACCTACTCCCCATACACACGGCCACATGACCTGTGCTCACGTCCATGGGCAGCACATAGGGGGCAGAGGCCGCAGACCCGGCAGCACCCGTCTGCTTGGGGGTGGGCATGTCCCTGGCCAGGTACACCACGGGGACAGAGGCCAGGGCGGAGTCGTCAGGGGGGGACTCATACTGGTCACCCCGGCCGTCATCCCTTGTGGCAATGTGAGGGGCACCAGGCACCATGGGCACATCCTCCGTCATGCATCTGATCATGGAGGACACCGGGCGCTCGTGGTCCTGTGACACAGGCTGGGAGTTGGGGGAATAGGGGACTTGGCTCAGGGCACACATGGATTGGTCACTGGAACAGATTCCTTGAACGCATACAGGAAGTGCCTCGCCAGCAGCACGCAATGCATCGCTGTTGGAGGTGAAAAAGGACGAGAGGCGGCCGGCATCGATGTCATCGTCACCAGCAGGTATATCCAGGAGGGAGGGGACACTCAGAGTCACACAGGGCGTGCTGGCTAGCACAAGCGGGCGAGGTAGTGTTGTATCTAAGATTGGAACACATTGGCTCCCCGTCATATGGATGAAGCTAGGCTACGCAGCCAGAGACCACGGTATGAACTCACTTTGCCCGGCAGATTGGAAGGAACCTGTACACAGTGGCACAACGGGCTTAAGAGACACAGACTGGTCACTGCTACACCGGCGCAAAAGAAAAATGCTCTCTGCGTCGACAAAAGCAGTATGGCCCAGCAGACAACAACCTGAAGAGGAGGTGTCAGGATTGAGTTACACTCTACCCAGTTGAGTTGCCCGGCTTTTCGTAGAGAACCCTTTGGCCAAAAAGAGTCTTTTAAAGACTAAAGTGACTAAAAACTCAAAAGGGTTCAGCCTGAAACGGTACTATCTCTTTGCTGCATGGTAGACAGGACATGGCAGCTGTCAGACTTTATACTAGAGGAAGAGCTTGGACGTGGAACTGCGAGTACTGTGTATCTGGCTGAGGAGAAGGAGTCGGGGTTCTTAGTTGCTCTCAAGCTTGTGAAAGCTTGTGACAACAGTGTCGACAGTGGTCTCCATACCATCAGTCAGTGTGGCCGCCTCCGACATAGGAACATCAACAGGATACTTGGATGGTTCCACTGCACTTCCAGTTCCGGAGTGTTCTGTCACTGCCACATTCTGTGAGTCTGCTCGTGATACTCTCTGTATTGTACATCAACTACTCACCTCTAACACATCAGTGAGTATTCACCCTGTGTGGACCTCAACAAGATACTGCAATCCCGAGGAAGGCTGCTGATTAAGGATGCTCTAGCTGTGTTCAGATGCCTGCTAAGTGCTGTGGAGTACATGGTAAGCGAAGGGGTATTCCATAGAGATATTAAGGCAGAGAACGTCCTGATCCCCACCTATGGCTATTCAGCCACTGAGCCCTCCTTCCACCTGGCCCAGCTGACCGACTTTGGGTGTGCTGTGTGTCTGGGCAATGATGCATCCGACCCAGGATGCAGGCCCCCTTGCGCCTCTGTCCGTGGCACGTTGGACTATCTCAGCCCAGAGGTGGTGTCGGTACGGATGTGTCATCTCACCCTCCCTCATGCTCTGTACTCTTCCTTATAGCACTGCCTTACCAACAGGGCCTTCCTTATGACCCCTATCTGGCCGATATGTGGGCCCTCGGTGTGCTACTCTTTGAGATGGTCGGTTCGTGTAGATTCGTATTCACCAACCCTTACCTGTGTCACTCTACTGTATTGGTATGTACCTCGTATCATTGATTACCCCTCCCCACCCCAGAGGGCCACCCGCCCTTTCTGGCCCCCACCGAGGCCATGACTGTGAGACAGATACAGGGGGGGGACACCCTGCCCCTCTCCCCCTCCACCCCACAGGAAGTGCAGCAGTTATGCCGCCAGATGCTTAGGTGGGTCAGCTCAGTATCACCTGTGTGTATACTGATACCTGTCACCGGTGTATGGGCGTATCTGGATACATGTGTAACCCCCCCCCCCCCCCCCCCCCCCCCCCCCCCCCCCCCCCCCCC
>BDIP01000810.1:0-14496 GCA_003568945.1 Kipferlia bialata
TACATAGAGATGCATAGCCTTTGGCGAGGTCGGCAAGACCAGGAAGAAGAAGGTACATACATGTAGTAATATATATATATGTATATATATATGTATATATTTTTATATAGATTTATATATAGATAGTATTAATGATAATTATTACCCACTTACTAATACTCCAGGAGGCCAGTGTCCTAGGTGGTTATTCTATATTCCATTATAATACAGTATTTGTAGAAATACTTATATACATATGTATATATATACTTATACATTTCCTGATGCCAGGAGGCCAGTGCCCTGGGTGCCAATGACCCCCACATCCTGGACTACTACCAGAGGTACTGTATTCCTATATATATATATATATATTAATTCATATACTAATGTATTAATATGTATATATTGAGGGGTACTTGACTATGGGATAGACACGCACATCCTGGACTACTACCAGAGGTACTTATATATGCATATATATATATATATATAATCTCATGAATTGTGTATATAAGTATATATATTATTACCCCCACATCCTGGACTACTACCAGAGGTACTGAGATACACATGTATATGATGAGTGTATGTATGTATTTCTAAATTCACTGTGGGCTAGATTCCCACATCTAGGACTACTACCAGAGGTACAGTGATATATATATAATCATATATATATATAATCATATGAATTGTGTAAATAACTATATATATATTATTACCACCACATCCTGGACTACTACCAGAGGTGCTTTGATGTATACTTATGTCTTTCGTATATATGTATACTAATGTATATACATATATAATATTTGAATTATGTGTTGTTATAGATGCATATTGAGGGGTACTATTGGATATACCCCCTCATCATGTTCCAGTTTTAGAGCTACCCTTATCACGCCTCTCTCTCTCTATTTATGATCGCTTTTACTATTGTACATACAGTATGTCTTTCTCTCTGATTTCAGACCCACAGTGTATACAGTCATGTATATATGTGTGTATGAATATATACTGTATCTATGTGGATGTATGTCTTACTCCCAGGTCCACCCCCGAGACCGTCTCCTTCACTGTCAAGCTGGCACCTGGGGATCTCGACAGACTCAAGGTGGGTATATATATATACCTATATATACATATCTATCTATAATACATATATATATATATATATGTATATATCTACGTATGGAGTGATATAGATACCTGGGGATCTGGACAGACTCACGGTGGGTATATACAAAATGTATGGAGTGATAGACTCAAGGTGTGTATTTATGTTTATGGAGGGATTCTTCTCTTCTTTAGAGATGGTGACATGAGGGATTTTGAGTAGAATCTGTGGTTATGTCGATATAGTCATGTATATGTTACATGAGATCTGCTTATCCACAGGCTCTGCCATGAGATGTACTGATACACACACACACACACACATATATATATATATATACCATCAGCTGTACTTATCCCTAGGCCCTGCCAGGTGGTGTCGAGAAGGCCTTCAAGCTGACTGGATCAGTGCCCATCTCCAACATGTAAGTTGGCACAAGTACATACATAGCACTCTTTTTTATATGTTTAATCTGTGTACATAATTGATTAATTATTGTACGTGCCCATCTCCAACATGTTCGTGGACACAAGTACATACCACTCTATGTCATCTCATCATGGTGGATCAATACATATCTGTCGTCGCGTTTCTTCTGTGTGTTGTGTTGTCTATGATAAATCACTGAAATGTACATATACATATATGTATGCATGCATGTCTTTCAAACCCCAGGTACCTCTTTGACTTTGTTGTATTCTGTAATTACGTGTATACCTCATTATTATTATTCACCCCCAGGTACCTCTTTGACGAGAGGGGCAGACTGCAGCTAGTATGTATTGCTCCTCCCTATTGTATAGTGATGTGATTGTACATTATGTCAATGTATATATTCTATTGCCCCACCCCCAGGTACCTCTTTGACGAGAGGGGCAGACTGCAGCTCTTCCACACACCAGGGGCCATCATTGACAGATTCTTCAGGTATTTGCATGTATATACATGCATATACATGTATATATATATATATATATATATATATATATATACATAAGTATATGCGTGTGTGTGTGAATAAGTATATATATGTATATAACCATGGGCCATCATGACATATTCTTCAGGTGCTATGTGTATATATATGTTGTTTCAATTGTGTTTTCAAGTTGGATGGGTTATTAATGGACTGTGTTAGGTACAGTGGATGTCTAGTCTTATATGCCTATATACACCCAGTGTCAGGACGCTCTATCTATGACATATAAATTTGCATATATATGAGTGTTTGGGTTAGTATCTTATCATGTCTGACCCCCAGGGTCAGGAGGAGAGGCTACGAGGAGAGGAAGAGAGGACAGCTCATTGGCCTGGTGAGTACTATATAGGGAATGTGACCCTAAACACTCATAAAGAGTGTATATATTTATATTATATGTATCTGAGTGTTTTATCATCCTGGTGAGTTTGACTGTCCTACTTGGCTATCTACTATGATCCAGGTATTTGTATACATCTCTCCCATCCTGACCCCAGGTGAGGACTGACCCATATTGTACATATGTAGTATATACATGTCACAATATATATATATATATATATATATATATATCTTCTGACCCCAGGTGAGGAAGGCAGCAGAGAGCAGGGCCAAGGAGAGGTTCATCAGAGAGGTGGGTGTAGAATAATGTATCGGATTAGGAACTAATTTTGTCTTATATAGTATTGTATCCTGACCCCCAGATCATTGACCAGACCCTGCATGTCATAAGTAAATATATATAAGACACATTGATATATTGTGTATTACTCCTGACCTATAGATCATTGACCAGACCCTGCACGTGATGAGGAGACCCGAGGCTGACATCACCTCAGACCTCTGGGACAGGGGGTATGCAGTGCACCAGGTACTCTCTCTATCTCTATCGATTTCTCTCTCTCTCTCTCTCTATGTATATATATATGTTACTATATGTATGTATACATATGGATGTGTATCCGACCTGGGGGACAGGGGGTATGCAGTGCACCAGGTACAGTATGTATATATATTTGTATGTATGTGTGGATATTAGCCGTCATTAAATGGTATTGCCTTTGAAATTTTGAATCTATATCTATATATATACATGTATATGTATCCCCATTCACCCCTCTGACCCCTCAGGACACTGCCTCCGAGCTTCTGGGCACCGAGCACAAGGTATGCTGGGAGTGGTGTATAGACATACATGTAGATACTATATATATAAACCCTTTGTATTACTGTAAGTTACTATATATATATACTACATTTTTACACATATACATGTATACATGTCCTTACAGCAGGTTGCCTCTGACTCTGTTGGCGATGAGGAGGCAGATGGCACCAGAGAATACACATATATACATATATACATTCACTCTATATATATGTATATACGTATACCCCTTATGTTGACAGGTTGCCTCTGACTCTGTGGGTGATGAGGAGGCTGATGGCACAAGGGTGCACAAGATACTCAAGAGAGTACCTGAGGCAGCTGTGCGGTCACAGGGTTAGTATCAGTATATATACAGATAGTATGCATACAGTGAGTATAGTATATGATATATATTTGTATTGTATATATATATATATGTAGGAGTGTGTACTCAAGAGAGCACCTGAGGCAGCAGTCAGATCCCAGGGTGAGTTGTATATGTATATATATATATGCTAGCTTATCTATTGTCTTATGCAGCTACGAGTACCTCCTCAAGATATATAGTTAAATATACATAAGAGCATTTCATGTATGTATATATACATGTGTAGTCCCACCCCCAGGCGACGAGTACCTGCGCAAGATATATATATATATATATATATATAGTAATATATAACTGTATACCTCTTCTAACTAACCCATGCTACGAGTACCTGCTCAAGATATATAGTAGAATATATATAGTAACTACCTATGGGAGTGGTTTAAGCATTGTGTCGCATATATATATATATGCATGTGTATGTATTATTGTTCCCACCCCCAGGCTACGAGTACCTGCTCAAGATGCCTGATGAATATGCATAGTTTAGATTATTTACTAGTATATAATGCAACTATATTCCTCTTACTAACTAGCATATGGTACTAATATATATACCTCTTACTAACCCAGGCTACGAGTACCTGCTCAAGATGCCTGTCCGGTCATTCACAACTGAGAAGGCAGAGAAGCTGGCGGAGGAGGTCAGGTACTCTATCACGTGCATATATAGTATATGTCACGCAAGACTATTCAACAGCACTTGTGTACTCTTTTACGTATATATTATGTCTCTCTATACTCACCTCTAACCTCCCTATGCAGGTCGAGGCTAAATGACAGTATTTCTAGTATTCATGTGTACTCTCTATTTACTTCTTACGTCTCTATATACTCTATCTGTATATCACCTCTACCCCCCTATCCTAGTTTCTAACCCCCCTAGGCAGGTCGAGGCTGAGCTGGAGTGGCTCAAGAAGAGGACCACGGAGGAGGTATGGGTTATGTATCAATATGTCCATGATATATATATATATATATATATATGTATGTGATATATATATATATATATATTGGAGTGGCTCAAGAAGAGGACCACGGAGGAGGTACTATTTACATAGAAATACGTTTCTATACATATATGCCTTGATGCGGCAAGTATATCAATTGTATTTATGAATATATGTACCCTATATTAATGTACCCTCACTCTAGATGTGGCTGTGGGACCTTGCCAAGCTGGAGCTGGGTCTGGAGGCCATAGACCACGACACCTACAAGGAGGTCAAGATCAAGGTGTGTGAAGGGCAATATGATATTACTAATATCACAGTAGCCTTTATTTAATCGATATAGTATTTGTATCAATATGTTTGAATGCCATTCTCTATCCAACCAACTAGGACGAGGTCCTTGAGCCACATTTCTATATTCTGAACTGAAATATATATGCCTATATATGTGTACACTTCTCTGTCCTTACCCCAGGACGAGGCCGTTGAGCTCAGGGAGCAGACTGTCCGTGCAGAGCTGATGAGGTATATATATATATACATATATTTACTCCATACATATGGATGTAGTGTTAATGCGTGGATTCGCGCATAGTAGTATTTGTTCCGTATATCGAGATTCATTGTCTCTAAGCCCTCAGGGAGAGAGAGAGAGGCCCTGATGAGGCAGCAGCCATCAGAGAGAGAGAGAGGGTCATTGGACAGACACCAGAGAACATCGGGAAGGTTTGTTTAGTAGCAGTCGACATATCAATTGTATTTTCATACACCCTTTATGTTGCCACTCTCCTTTAACGTCAGGTAGGTCTCTGTATACATTAGGGTTCTCTCTCTCCTCATATACTCCTCACCTTACGTCAGGTTTGTCGATTGTCTATCCAATTAGGCAAACTGTATTGGAGCCTCCTCTCTTTGTATGTTGTTTTCTCTCTCAATTAACGTCAGGGCGGTCTCTTCACCGTCCCAGATGCCATCACACCCACTGTCAAGAGAGAAGTGAAGGTGGAGGTCAAGAAGGAGCCTGCCAAGAAGGCTACCAAGAAGGGAGCCAAGGTAAATATATATATATATATAATATATACATATATATATATATGTAATATCCATTATGACACACCCAATGTTAAGAGGGAGGTGAAGAAGGCAGCCAAGAAGGGAGCCAAGGTGGGTATATTACACTCAATATTATACTTTCTATTCATTGTTGAATATATACATATACAAGGATACGGCGGCCAAGAAGGGAGCTAAGGTATCATCCAAGAGAATATGTATTCACTGATGTAACTAAACATATTTTCAAATCTGAAATATTCACAAGAGATCTCTGATATACTTAGTATGACTCCTCAATGTATACTTGCACCCAGGCACCCCCCTCCAAGAGAGTTCCCTCTCCTTCCCCATCCCCTGAGGCATCACCCTCTGAAGGCACGGAATATATATACATATAGATGTATTCATAGGAATAGAGGGGAGGAGAGATGTATGTGTACAAATGTACGGAAAGAGAGGAAGAGGGGACCTTCTAGTAGCCAATGTGTGTTGTACAACTGAACTCAGTCCAGTCTCTGTTGGATCTTTGATATACGTGTAATTTATATATTTACAGAGCCCCCCTCATTCCAGCCGTTGACTCTGTGTGGGCCGACATCCTGACCCCTGTCAAGCAGCCCAGAGCAAAGCCTAGGGGGAAGGTATGTACATAGTATATAGTATATAGTATATAGTATATAGTATATAGTATATATATAATAGTGTGTTTATAGTATAGTATGTATTATATAGAATATAGCAAAGCCTAGGGGGAAAGTATATATGTATACAGTATATATATATATATATATATATATATATATATAGTGTAGTGTCTCACCCTCAGACGACCATCCCAGTAAAGAAGGCACCTGCCAAGAAGGCTCCTGCCCCCAAGAAGGTATTATATATATATGTATGTATAAATATGTGTATGCTGAGAAGATATAGTAGATTTTTCAGTACTAATAATGTTTATACATACATAGCTCCTGCGCCCAAGAAGGTATGTTATGCCTATTAACTCATTGATACATATGCTGATGCCAGGGCCTGCAAATACCCGCATATATATGTGTGTATATGAACATACTCATATACATACCCCCCCCTACCCCAGGCCCCTGCCAATACCTATGTAATGTATATAATATATACATGTATATATGTATATGTATACTGTCTCATCCTAGGCCCCTGCCAAGAGGAAGCCTGTCCAGCCAGAGCCTGAGCCAGAGAGTGAGGAGGAGGTACTCATATACAGTATATATTATTGTACTAGTATATATTCATGTAGAGTATTGTGAAGTAAAACTCTTAGAGAGTGAGGAGGAGGTACTCCCATATATGCATTTGTCTACAGATACTATATATAATATATAATATATATATACTTTATTACACTTCAGTCTAACCCCAGTCCATGAGGTACTCCCATATGCAGTGTACTATATATACTACATATAATATATACTATATACTATATATACTATATACTATACTACACTTCTCTCTCACCCCAGTCCATGAGTGACTCATTCGTTATACATATATATGTGATGTGAATGGTATATTTTATACATATTCATTTAGTGTCTAATACATATACTATACATATACATGTAAGTGTCTCACCCCAGTCCATGAGTGACTACGGCAGTGCCCAGGAGGACACACCCATCCAGGTATCTATATATATATATATGCATGTATATATATATATATGCATGTATGGATATGTGTGTGTGTGAATGTGTGTTCATGTATACAGTGCCCAGGAGGACACGCCCATCCAGGTATGTATATATTTATATATATATCTTATACCTTATACCTTGTATATATAATACATTATATACCCTCACCCCCAGCCCCGCAAGAGACCCATCAGGGAGAGAGGGGAGGAGGAGAGTGAGAGTGAGGCCGAGTCCGACTCTGACGAGGACGGATACGTGCCACAGCCCAGACAGCCCAGGCCCTCGAGGTAAGTAACCTGTATACTATATATCATATTGTATCCACTAAGGTTATATATTCATGTATATATACATGTATATATATATATTGGTGCCCCAGCCCAGACAGCCCAGGCCATCGAGGTACACTCTTATTGCTATTGATAGAATGTGTATTCTATGTAACCTATTGTACACGTCATGTTAATTTCTGGTACCCAACCCCATGCAGGCCCTTCTTAGACCCTCGAGGTACACTATTTATAGGACTTACAGCATATGTATACTTGTATTCAATATCCTCTTACCCACCTCAGGAGAGGTGCCCGTGTCTCCTACATATATACTACCATAATGTATATATACATTATAAATATCTTATACTGTATATATATATATATATATATATATCGTCTTGCCCTAGTATATTAGCTAACACCAGGAGAGGTGCCCGTGTCCCCTACATTATATAGTATAGTACTCCATAGGCATTTACTATGTGGAGTATATTGTATATGTGTATACTATATATGATAGGATATTAATACCAGGAGAGGTGCCCGTGTCTCCTACAAGCCTGTGCAGGATGACAGTGAGACAGAGGACAGTGTGAGTGAGAGTGAGAGTGAGGTTGAGAGCGAGAGCGAGGTATGGACAGTAATATATCCATATATATGTGTTTTCTCTCTCACCCTAGGAGAGTGGGGGCTAGGTTTGTGATAAACTTGTATGAGAAATTAGTATATACAGAGTGTTTTCTGATAGACATGCAATGTACCTGTATGTATATCCATGCTCTCTCTCACTCCAGGAGAGTGGTGGCTATGAGCCCACCCCAGAGGTCAAGAAGAAGGTGGTGAAGAGGGCCAAGCCTGCTCCTAAGGTAGGGTCTTTCATACTACTATTGACGACATCACAATTAGCTTTGCTACTCATTATTTCTACTTATCTCAGGCCAAGGCCGCTCCCAAGCCTGCTCCCAAGGCCGCTGCCAAGGTGTGTGGTCCCGGAATATGCTACTACCTATATATACTCTGACGCTCTGCATTCTCTTCTATATATACTAAGCACACCCTCTTCATTCCCTAACCCAGCCTACATATACACACTATACATACTCTTCCTTCTAACCCCCAGCCTACCAAGGCCAAGGTGACCAGGCGTGCCCCTCCCCCTCCCCCCGAGGACTCAGAGTCCGAGGAGACACTGGACCTGGTGGTGCGTTTCTAGTATGTACTTATTGATAAATGATATTCACTATCCATATCTATATATATGTATATAGTTACTTTGTCCCAGTACGAGTCCGAGGAGACACTGGATCTGGTGGTGCGTTATATATATGGATATATATAGTGTTTTCCGAATAGGATCTACACATTTGCAGATGTATTTACCGTATGTTTCACTCTAGATTACTTGCTATCTCTGGTATTGTCCTTATCACCACTCACCCCCTGGGAGTCTGAAGATGATGTAATTGATAGTTAAGCATGTACATTATATCGTGGCTCATCTCTGTCTTGTTTAGTACTTTTAACCCCTAGGAGTCTAGAAGAGATAGCAAAGTATTGTTATATATACTATATCTATGTCTTAATGATACTTACCCCTAGGAGTCCGATGATGAGGATGCATTCGTATCCCCTGTGGTGCAGAAGAAGGTAGGGATAGGGTGTTTTGAAGTATGAATAGTGTTCCATACAGTATATGTCACAATGACCCATATACCAACATACTCATATAACAACAAGAACCCTCTGTTTCCAATCACCCTCATCCTAGGCCCCTGCCAAGAGGTCTCTGGTGAGGAGGAAGGCACCTGTCAAGGTAAGGATATACTATTGATGATGCATGGTATATCCATATAAGCGACTAGGTTATGATGGATTATGAGGAGGAAGGCCCCTGTCATTATATATATCTCTGTCTCGCTCTCTCTCTCGCTCTATTTACCTATGTATATGTATACAGCTATATTAACCACAGGCCAAGGCCCCAGTGAAGGCCAAGGTATCATACTTCTCTCTCTCCCTCTCTGCCTATGTATCTTTATAGCTATATATATACTCAACCATACATACTAACCCCACAGGCCAAGGCCCCAGTCAAGGCCAAGCCAGCCCCACAGGTATTATATACCTATATACTTGTATGTAACCTACTGTATTGGTGCAGTAGACTGATACTGATACTCTGTAGTTCCCTCACCCCTAGTCGTGCTAAGTATATTTATATGGATAGTATGTTCTAATATATGATATATATATATATATATCATATGTATAGTTCCCTCATCCCTAGGCACGCAAGTATATATTATATATATCTATATATATAAATATACCTATTCTCACCCCCCAGGCCAAGGGTGCCGCCAAGGCAAGAGCAGCCCCCAAGCCCAAGGTATATATACATACCCCAAGCTATACACCCCTTTTCAATAATGATACCGTGACATATGTATGTTGATATATGTAGTGTTCCCAAGCCCAAGCCCAAGGTATACATCATGCATATGTACAATATCATGTGTGTATAGATGTTCTTTCTATTGAGTATACAGCTGTGAATTCATATTTATGGAGTGTAACATGTACATAGTGGTATATATATCATTCTCACACCCAGGATGATGAGTACACTGACTCTGACTCGGATGTCGACATGGGCAATGAGCTCCCAAGCGCCAAGGTATACGTTATTGATTAGTGGTTATATATGTGAAAATTCAAATATGTGTGTATGTGTGCGTGTATACATATGGTATAGAGTTGTGTGTATGTATGTATGTATTCGTTGTTGTCTAACCCCAAGCTCACCATCCGCAACAGACCCTCCAGAGGCAGGAGGGTGCCCGTGAGGTATGGGTGTGTATGTATTCATAGATGTAGTGATGTATATATGTATATCTATGATTGTATATATTGATATGTGCACTGACAGTACAGTCTGCCGATGAATACACGGTTATGTCTTCATATATCCAATGAATATGTATATATATGCGTCTAATTCCAGATACACTGTGTCAGACAGCGAGAGTGAGAGTGAGAGTGAGAGTGGGTACGGAGGGGACGACAGCTTTGAGTACTCTGGATAGAGAGACAGAGAGACAGTAGAGAGGCAGAGAGAGAGAGGCAGAGAGAGACATATAGAGAGACATTCAACCCCCCCCCCCCCTCCTGTCTCTGCTGCACACACCACCCATAGGCACTCTAGTCTATACCGCAGAGGTCTTGGGACATCAATAGATTGGTGATCATTATTGTATTCAAATAGACACTGCTTTACAATACCAAATGCTACTAGGTTCTAGTATGTCTTGTAATACACATCCTATTCACTGACAATGACATTTACTTGAGTCATCTAACGAATGATAGTAACGTGTTCCAAATGACACTCTCCTATATACTAGGAGAGTCATCAGTTGTCTGAGTGAGTCTCTCACTCCGCCTCCTCGGCCTTAGGCTCAGGGGCCCACAGACCCTTCTTCTTCAGCCTGACAATAAGGGTGTAGAGAGAGAGAGAGAGAGAGAAAGAGAGTCTGTACTGTGGCATATACACTCTATCCTATACCTGTAGAGAATGCCCTTGGCAGCCACTGGGAGCACCTTATATATATATATAAATACCTTCATATATATATTCCATACATATACCATATACATATATATATATACATATATATATACTACCTGTACAGAATGCCCTTGGCAGCCACTGGCAGCACAACAAGTCTGGACAGATCCTCATCAGAGACTGGGGGTGAGACAAAGATATAGATATAGAATCATTGACATATAAGGTATATACATATATACATACAACCAGTGTGGACAGATCCTCATCAGAGACTGGGGGTGAGCAGCATTCTAAGGAACATATTAATATACAATATACAATAAATATACTGTATATATATATACACTAACGAGTCTGGACAAATCCTCATCAGAAACTGACGATGAGCATAAGAAGAACATATTATGTACATGAATATACTGCATAGTATACACTATACATACCCTTGAGCTCCACTCCGTCTGCCTTTGCGTTCTCTCTGATCATGGTGCACAGTCTGTCCACAATGAAGGGGACACAGGCCTCCTCAGTACCTAGAGTGAGAGGAGACGAATATTATGTATATACAGAGTGTAATTATATATATATAACTATATATACTACAATTATATGATGTAGGGGACACAGGCATCCTCAGTGCCCGGAGTGAGACATATATGATATGTGTATACAACGATCACATATATATACGTAAAGAGAAACGTGATCCTAATACACATGTGCGTGCATGTACTACTAACGAGTGTACCTGGCAGTCTATAGAAATATATAAATGGGTGTAGGTAATAATGTGAGTAAGATAGTATAGGACAACATATCAGATAGATATAGAGACCGATACACTACCTGGCAGCTCATCATCTGATCCAATGCGGCAGTATCCGACAATCTGGCGCCTGAAGGATAAGATACGATAAGATACGACAAGATACGATAAAATACGATAAGATACGATAAGACTCCATAAGCATGGCAGTTCATCTATAGACAATAATAGAAGAGACAAATCCTTCTCATCATTCCAAAAGACAGGGCTGTGAGACATTGAGTATATACGCTAAGGTGAGTGTGTCTTACCTCAGTGCATTGAGAGCTGCCATGACGTCTGGTCCCTCACTGCACTCAAAGTGGGCAGGGCAGAGACGCTGGGGGGCAATGACCTTGATGTCAGGGATGATACAATGTCTGCCATACATTTATGTATGACACTGATGTCGGGGTTAATGACAAGTGGTTACAATAACACATATACAACTGTAATACTAAAATAGTAATTATACATGTCATTATCACATATATTCCATCAGATATAGGTTTTGAAACACCCTTATACCATATGTATTGATATTCACACGAGGTGGAAAGGACCTGGGGTTCTGGGAATGTATGGATACAGTATAGGGGTAACAATTGTTATCTATACACATATACATACACCCCATCTCCACCCTGGAGAGGCTATCCATCCAGGCAGTATACATGCATCAATATCCATATATATCCATATATATAGACATAGATACCCTACCTCCACCCTGGAGAGACTGTCCATCCAGGCAGCGGGGTCAAACTGGGTGGGGGAGGAGCTGGGGGTCAGCTATGGTACAAGACGTTACAATAATAATGAATACAAGTAAACATATAAATAACCAGTTGTGTTGTGGGTGGGGGAGGAGCTGGGGGTCAGTACAATATAGGTAAAGCATAAAGATATACTCAATTACTACAAAAGATTTGAATGGATATATGAACTCACAGTACAACTGGGTAGCTGTCGAGGCTGTTGAGGATGAAATTTACCCCTCTTGCAATAAATATCAATGTATTACATTCTCTACAAGAAATACAGAATGTAATATATACCACGTACAGTACAACTGGGTAGCTGTCGAGGCTCTTGAGCACAGTGCCTGTGGCATCGCCAGTGAACATGGTCATGCTGGGGTGAGATAGAATCATGCATATCCATATGAATATATATATGTGTGTGTGTGTGTGTGGTTAGTACTTAGACATTAGTGAACATGGTCATGCTGGGGTGAGATGCTTGCACGTATACATATACACAGCATACACGTATTGAACAGAGTGATTAATAATTACATGGTCATGCTGAGGTGCCAACTGCATGTATACATGTATGGAGAAATGGGGGCTACTCCATTCAGTGGATACATGCACGTATAGAGTAGGAGTGGATATCATATAAAGATGATACCTGCTCCTGTGCAGCCAGCAGCATATACAAGTAAAAATACAAAATATAGTATATAAATACATACATAATACATATGACATGTACAGAGGTATGGTTGATACCTGGACGGTTACTGTAAATACTTGATTGTGTATAATTCAATATAGTACACTTGATACCTGCTCCTGTGCAGCCAGCAGCAGTGGTGGTAGGCGTGGCCGTGCATGTGCAGACACTGAGGGTGAGAACATGATACAGGAATATTGATATATGTTATACACTCTACTATGTATATAAATATATACATGGTTCTTGGCATGCATGTGCAGACACTGAGGGGTTGACAATGTTTCAAGCCAATAGTATGTACTGTAGATAACAAGAGTTACACAAACTCAAAATAAAGAATGTACTACTACAAATATACACAACTCCATGTCTATTCTATGATTATGCAACTACACACATATACACATACATACATCCATATCCAGTAAGGGGTTCTCCTCTGAGTCCACAGACACACGTATACAAATATACATATATCCATATATATGTTCATACAACACTGTATGTACCATACATATATATATATATATGCATATACCTCCATATCCAGGAGTGGGTTCTCCTCTGAGTCCACAGACACATATACGTACATATATATATATATATGTATATGTATATATATATATATATACATATATGTATGTACCTCCATATCCAGGAGTGGGTACTCCTCTGAGTCCACAGACACAGTCTCACTATCGGCAGCACTCCTAGGGGGTGAGAGACACGAATATATCAGAGCATGAGAGAGAGAGAGAGAGAGAGAGAGTAGAATCAGCAGCACTCCTAGGGGGTGAGAGACACGTATATATACAATATAAATAATATAAATAATACATATAATATATATATCAGAGCATATCAGAGAGAGAGAGAGAGAGAGTAGTATCAGCATGTACATACACATATATTACCAAGACATAAACCACCAAGGGAAACAGACGGTGACTGCACGGAAAGAGAGACAGGGTAGACAAAGAGAGAGAGAGTGCGTGTGTATACCTGCACCGGTCTGCGTCGATGTCCATACTCTCTCTCTCTCTCTCTCTCTCTCTCTCTCTCTCTCTCTCTCTATATATATAT
>BDIP01000811.1:3684-14490 GCA_003568945.1 Kipferlia bialata
TCTCTCTCTATATATATATTATATAACAGACACACACGTGCTGGACAGACTGGGTGAGGGCACTCTCTCTCTTTATATATATACATATGTATTCATCTCCTTTCAGTCAGATCATGACCGCGGACTCCTTCCATAGCAACAGTCTCTCTCTCTCTCTCTATCTCTCTATCTCTCTGTATAGGAGATTGATCTCCCTCTTCTAACTGTTAGATCATGACTGCCGACTCCTTCCATGGCACTAGCAGGGCTCTCTCTCTCTCTCTCTCTCTCTCTCTCTTACTGTTAATGCAAATCCCTCTTCTAACTGTTAGATCATGACTGCCGACTCTCTCTCTCTCTCTCTCTCTCTCTCTCCCTATATATATATATATATAGACGCGTCTGACTCTCAGATCATGACGGCGGACTCCTTCCATGGCACCATCAGGGGGTACGGGAGGTGGAACGACGCTGCTGACAGGAGAGAGAGAGAGGGAGACGACATGGGGGATAGGGAGGGAGAGAGGGACGCAGAGGAGAGGTCTGTCCACTCACATGTCACAGGGGACCAAGGGTCAGATGTTGCAGAAGTAGAGACACCACCCACAGTCGATAGAATGTCGTCTTCCATCCTGCCTGTGCCATGGGACGTTATCAATGCAAGGTGGGAATACTCAGTGTATGAGTATAGTAGTGTCCCCCCTTCACACTCCCTCACCACCAGCTTCGAGAGTCCCCCCCACCCCAGCAACCTCGACCCCATCCCTGTTACGAGTAGATGCAACTCATCGTGTAGCTCCAGCTCACCAACTACACCCTCAAAGGACACCCGACCCCACAGAGAGGCCTATATAGACCTCTACACCCCACCCCTACTACCTATGCACCTGGGGAGGGGGGATGCATCAGAGACGTCTGATACAGCCAGTAGTGACATGGACGTCCCACACCTTATGGTGAACAGGGCACACTCCTTGTCACACTCCTTGTCACAGAGGGGCAGTGTGGGTATGCAGCATGTCACACGTGGTAGGGGGGTACCTGAGTTGACACAGTCACTCCTCCCTAGGACCAGATCCACCATACTGCAGAGAATGCACTCGCTGAGGTGTGGCCCCGATATGGATACTTACAATAGTACTTATAGGTGTGTAAGTGTCTGTGATATATATGTTGTCTCACTCCCCAGTGCCCTTCAGCCAGCCATGCCTGAGTCTGTGCCTGCTAGGCCTAAGAGACTGGCATTCAACTTCTCTCTGCCTGTACCCGCCCTCTTGAGGTCATTCAGCAGGTACAGGGTGACTACGTCATTAGCATCTATACTATACTATCTATACTATACTGTCTATGCTATCTGTATAATACTATACAGAGAATATACGTATACTAATCTCCAGTCCTGGCATAGAGGGTGTCTCCCCCCTTGCCATCAACCGACTGGACAGCATGATAGACAGTGTGGGGAGGGACCCCAGCCACACGCAGATCAGCACAGACGTGTACAGGTGTGCACACATAGAGTGTGAGAGTACTATCATCTATTGGGAAATGTTATGTGCATTTATGGATCTGACCCCCCAGGGAGTGTGACGACACTGCGTCTGAGCCCACTCTGACACCACCAAGGTGAGGCTATACATGCATATAGGCAGTATAGTAGTTGAACTCGTGAGTGCGTTTGTTGTCTATGTACAGTGTCTTTGTCACAGTATGTCCTAACCCCCCAGGTCTGAGTGTTCAGAGGATGGGGACCAGTGCCTCACACCCATTGGGCAGAGGACGGCTGGACTGAGGTATCGATGCTGCTTGAATGCTCTCTCTCTCAATCGCGTAGATATGTCTCCCTAACTATGAAGGATGCAGAGTGCCCCTACCCTTGTCTCTCTGAGGGGCAGTCCCTTTGCAGACACAGCACCACTCTCTCCAGAAGACAGGGATGCCCTGCTCGCAGCTGTACCAGGTACCGCGTTATCTCTCTCTCTCTCTGTCTCTGTTGACTCAAGGTATCTATCTTGTCTTAGGTATCTCGCCCTCCCTACCCGTCTCTGCCTCACCCTCTTACCCCTAGACACCCTCGACAACCACACCCGGTCCACCATCCATCTAGACATGGCATGCATGGACAGGGGAGGGTGTGACACTGACTCAGAGGGGTACTCGTCCGAGGGGTACAGCGACCATGGTAGGAGGTAGGGATCCCTCATTGAGATACATGTAGCCATACCTATATATCACTACACTGACACCCAGGTGCAACAACGAGAGTGTCCCGATGGGCCATGCAGACAGTGAGAGTGGGTGGGAGGAGTCGACATCAGTGGTGGTCAGTAGGAGGGTGAGGGAGAGGGAGAGGGAGAGAGAGACCAAGGGAGACACAGTGACCTTTGACTGCATACCGGAAGATGTCAGTGCTCCTATTGTGCATGAGGAGTACCCCAGTGGTATGGCAATGTACCCAGAGGAAGGGGGGAAGGGTGACACACCGGGTACCTCTGCCCAGAGCGTACCTAAACAGATACCCTGCCAGGCACCTCCACCCAGCACTGTGGCAGCCAGTCCATACGCACAGGACAGGTGGGGTGTGGAATGTATAGTATATACTATATGTAGATTTCTCATACTGACCCTAACCCTCCAGACAGCCCTCCGCCCCGACCCACCCCTCCAAGATACAGGACATGGAGAGCATACTGCTAGAGCACCTGGAGGCAATGTACGTCAGCGTGGCTGTGGACACACCCCTGCACAGGTGGGTATGAATATATGTATTTACATACACACATGTGTGTGCGTGTGGTGTTCACTTGTAACCCCAGGCTTGTGTCCCTGACCAGAAGGCATGCCTATGGGACACCCATCAAGACTATCAAGGGTAGGAGAGGGAGAGAGAGAGAGGCTCTCTCCAACAGAGAGGTGCTGGGGGATGTGTGCCAGGCAATACCCCAGATTATCAAGGTGGGAATATTGGAGTATATAATTATATGTATTCATCCCTCTCAGTGGATGTGTTCATAACAATGCCTGAGGTAGTCTAGTGGTGGGGAGGGGGTATTTGGTACTGTGTAGGGTGTATTGACTGATCTTGGACACCACAATTTCCTTGTCCCTGCCAGTAGATGTACGTATTGCGTGCCCTTTGAACCCCCTTACCCCATCTAGTACTGGAAAAGTGGGTATTGGTTACAGTGTATTCTATAGTGAGTGATCCTGTAATGTTAACTATCTCTCTATGAGTGCTGGTTCATCGCTTACCACAGCTAGTACTGGACAAGGCCTCCCGTCGCAACCTCTTTGGCATATTCCACAGCGTCAAAAAGCTCAAGGTATGGATGTAGTGTCTATATATATACATAAATGTCTATATATATAACTGTATGTCACCCCCTCACCCCAGACCCACATGTGGACTGTGCTGTTCATTGTATAATGGATATACATGTGCATGTGTATATATGCGTATATATGATGTATATAACTATGAATGCCATAGCATCCACCCCCAGACCCACATGTGGACTGTCCTCTTCATGTCCATCTTCCAGATATGCGTCATCATCCCGACCCTGGACCCCGACTACCAACGGGAGCTGGTACGGTACATCTCTCCCTCTCTCTCTCTCTCTCTCTCTATTATCACCACATACTTCTCACCCTCCAGTATGAGTTAGCCAATGGCAACACCCGCCTCCTCTCCCTCCTAGACGTGTACCTGGTGGCTAAGTGGGCTTACTTTTTTGTCATGGCGGTATGTATCTCTCTCTCCCTCTCTCTCTCTTCATCTCTTAGTGTATCAGTATATCTCAGTCTTTCTCGTCTTCTTATTGGTTCATTTGTATATCGTGTCCTCACCAAAGCTGAGGCTGGTCGTGTACACATACGCACTTGCCAAGTGCCGTCAGTTCGCATTTAGGGTCATGAAAAAGGTAGGCAGTAACATAAGAACGCCTACAATTATGGTGTCTAACACATTTCAATGAGAAGTGACCGAACATTCAACTATGGTGAAATACTTGGGAACTCTTCTATTCGTTTTGCCTCCACCGAAGAGTGTATGTATGTGGTTTTGCACTTTGCAGTATAGGTATATTGAATCATATATATACAGCAATAGGTATATATGCTCACGATCTGTGTGCCTGACCCCAGGTGATGGGCTTCATGTACAGGGATGCAAGTGAGGCAGAGGGTGATACAGATACCGAGTCCAACGGGATGAAGGGCCAAGTGATCAAGGTCGGTGCTCGGTCCCATTTCATATTATAGAATACTCTCTCTTGTCTTATACATCCTATGGTGTGGATGCCTCCCCCCCCCAACCCCAGTCTGTCCCCCTCTTCACCTTCGTCATAGTCAACATGAGAGTCATCCTGCAGATGTGCGTGGGTGTAGCCGACCTGACCTGTGTACTGTGTCTGCTACTGATGAGGATGGAAGTCAGCAATAGCAACGTCATCACACCCTACCTCAACAACCTGACTTGGGTACGGGCATCGCGTAGGAATAGGGTTGTCGTGTAGGATCTTTCTGTGGATGGCACTGTCTGTATCCTGTATATTCATCTGCTTCCTCGCCAAGTATTCGGCCTTCAGTTTGGAACCCCACTCTCCTTCTCTATCTCTCTAAGTCTATACCTTTTAGTGATGACGGCAAAGCCCCGTATATGTACATTCCATACACTCATCCCAGATCTTCAGGAACCTTGGGACCAACGAGGCCTTTCTCTCCATGTTTGGAGTGAGTGCCGTGGACTCAGTCCCAACCCTACTCCTGCAGCTCATGGTTGGGATACCCCTGTCGTACGTGTAGTCTATATGTACATTAGACAAAGCCACATCCTTTCTTCACACATCATCCTCCTCCCCTTCACCTTCAGATGCTTTGTGGTCACTGTGTTCAAGCAGAGTTCCTTCCTGCACCTTACACACACTTCGGTGTGTCTGTATGCACTGCTCCAGTCCGTCATGCAGGTATTGTACCTCTACTCAAGTCTCTCAAGATGTTGTCTTCATGATACCTATCACTCTCTCACTCCTGCTCCAGTCAGTCATGCAGGCATAATCTCTCTCTTCTTCCACTTGGTATACTCTATGGTGTAATAGTGCCTCCATGACATGTGTACACTGTTATCATCCACTCTCTACACGTATCACATATACATACCAACCCCAGGTTGTCTACATGTATGCGGGTGTCTTCTCCCTGATATCTATATCTCACTCTCCCATACTCTCTCTTATCCAGGTTGTCTACATGTATGCGGGTGTCTTCTCTCTGATATATATAGAGTATATATATCTATATCTCTCTCTCCTATACTCTCTCTCTCTTATCCAGGTCGTGTACATGTATGCGGGTGTCTTCTTCATGTCTGAGGCAGTGGCCGCCAAGGTGCTAGTGTCTAGGGTGGCGTCGGGGAGGTTCTTCAACAGGTGATGGATGTGCCTCATATATATTTAGCCAATGTATGTGTATACAAGTACAGTATACACTCACACCCAGACTCCTGACCCCTGTCGCTGCCCAGACCAGTGGTCTCTTTGCAGCTGGGGGCGTGTCCCCACACCAGGCAGCATCGCTGGTCAGGTAGGACACATACTCTCTTGTCACCTCTTTGTCTCACTATACTCACATATATATACATACATACACCCTTGGGGAGAAGCATAGCCACATATCTCTCCATATCCTATGTCTTATCTGTGTATACAAGTATAGATGTATATACGAGTGTATATTGTATATGTATAATGCATCTACCTCACTCCCAGGACCCTTGAGGAGAAGCACATGTATATATGTATATATGTATATACGTATAACTGGTGTATGTGTGTATACTGTATATATACTAACTACCAGGACCCTTGAGGAGAAGCACATGTATATACGTATATATGGTATGTGTATACTGTATCTATACTTACTGTCAGGACCCTTGAGGAGAAGCACATGGCCACACAACTAGAGGACTCCATGCTGTCATCACTCTTCTATGACCAGGTATACTACATACATAGATGTATTCTATAAATATACTTTCATGTGCTGAGATATTTATTGCATTTGCAGTGTATATCAGTGTTTATGTATATATATGTGTATACAGTACCCCTCACCCTCCAGATCAAGATCAAGGCTGCCCCTGTCCAGTCTTTGCAGTATCTACAATGTCAGTATTCATATATATATCCATGAGTTACTGTATAATCACACCTTACACTGTAGATCAAGATCAAGGCGGCCCCTGTCCTGTCTAGCGTCAGACACAGACACACCCCAGAGACACAGCACACAGAGAGGTACGAATATACTAATATCATATGCTATATATATATTAACACCATATGTACTCTTGATGAGACACAGCAGACTGAGAGGTGTGTAGTGACTGTAGTATTATTCTTGACTATAGTATAGGTTTAGTTCTTATGTATATACCTCCCCCTCATCTGACCCCCAGCTTCATGAACAGCATGTACTCCAGAGGTAGACAGAGGGAGGCCTCTGCCATGTGCCAGCCTAGTGACACATGTACACCTGCGACACCTTCTACACTAGAGGATACTAGTGCACAAGGGGTTGATGATGCGGCGATTGTGGTGCACACGAGACAGCTCACCTCCCTGCTGAGGTCATGGTACCCGACTCTCTTCCCAGCCCCCACCCCCGAGCCAGGCATTGCCCCCGTTCACTCCATGCAGCGCCTTCCCTCCATAGCGGGGCTGTCCCTACTCGATCGGCGTGTATCGTGTAGGGTGGAGGACCTTGTCACCACTTCCTACACCTCTGACGCAGACACTGAGCCACGCAGGGTGGACCCCCCCTCCCCTCCCCCTGCCCACATACCCCCAGGGGTGGATGTCAGTGTGCCAGTCAACTACGCGTCGGAGGTGTGTGTAATAATGTGCAGTGTACTATTGGTATTCGTGGATCAAAGACCTGATTGATTGACCATACTCTCTGTACACTGACCCCAGGAAGAGATCAGTGACATGAGGCAGGCAGAGATTGAGTTCTTCCCCCTGATGGTCTACACAAAGCTCGACATATGTGGCTTTACCAAGTAAGTACACACTATATATACTTATAGTATGTATGTATACATATATTATCTATACTGACACTGATGCTGATTGAGTTCTTCCCCCTGATGGAGTATTGCAAGCTGGACATATGTGGGTTCACAAAGTGAGTGTTGTAGAGTATTTAGTAGAGTACATATGTATATCTATCTATATATATATATATATTCCAAGCTCGACATCTGTGGGTTCACAAAGTGAGTGAGGGTTTGATTGCAGTGGTACTCATTGCCGAGTAGAGACGATACCACCGGTCACGTACTGATGTCTGTGTCTGTGACTCTCTCTCTACATGTATACCAACCCCCAGGTACTGCACCGACCATGGGTCAGAGGTTGTCCCCTTGCTCAACCTCCTCTTCACAGCACTGGATGAGGTACTGGCATAGTATCACTATTAGATGGTTCTATTTCATTTACTGAGGTACTGGTTATCAGTATCAGTATCCATTATTATATAATATCTCTACTATCGGATACTCATACTATTGCTTTATCTATTTAGTGATACTATTACTCTCTCTATGTACACTGATGCTATTACTGTATCTGTTACTGATCCTTATACCTAGGTGCTGGCCAAGTACTCTGCCAGTGGCATCATCAAGGTCAAGACAATAGGGGACGCATACGAGGTATGTATGCAAACACATATGTAAAACTGTGTAAAACGTTCATCATGGGACATGCTCTTCTTCAACCCACCGCTGTGTATTGTGTCCTGTGACTCTCTGTCACAGAGAGTCTCTGTGTCGACCTATACATGTATATGTTTGTTGATATATATTGATACACACACCCTCACCCCAGGCCATGCTTCCCTTCAGCCCCACCCACCTCAAGTGTGCATCGGTCTCATCCATCATAGAGGGCGTGGCTGCAATGGCTAAGGTGTGTGTATGCATGCATGATATACAGTGCGTATACATACACCTCTCCCTCTCCCTCCCCCTCAGGCTGCCAGTGAGTTCCAGAGCGTCGCACTCCGTATATTCTCCAGCCTACAGGTCGACCTATCTGTCAGGTACGAGACCAGTATTACATACATGTATGTAGATTATGTGACCATAAGCACCCCATATGCTATACACTATGTACTCTCTGTGCTTTTACCCCAGGTGTGGAGTGGGAATGGGCCCTGCCTTTGCAGCAGTACTCGGGAGGTGAGTCTTATACGGACCAGCGTGTAATTGATCCTCTCTGAACTACACCATTGTATGTCCGATTGCAGCATCCATATTACGTAACATACATTCGGATAAGTGGCCAACCGTGTCTCCTATGACATCGGTATGTCTTTAGTGATAGTAATAACGTCATACGTCACATATGTCTAACCCCCAGGATCCGTGTCTCCTATGACGTTGTGGGAAGAGCCCCCTCTACAGCCAGGACCATGGAGGGACTCTCTCCTCTAGGGTACGGGCTACTATAGATACACTAGTGGTACTTACCCACTCATTTCAACCCCCCTGACCCCAAAGATGTGTCACTGTCTCCCTGCCTGTCTATGAACTGCTGTGCACTGACCCCACCCTCCACTTTGGCAGCTATGTCACGCCCATGACCAATACCCAGAACATAGAGGACAGGGCTAGCAGTGCCCTACTTGATACTGCATCTGAGATGGTGAGGGAGAGAGTGGCTGCACAGAGGCAAGGAGACTCTGACTTTGAAGCGACTCTACTGCTGAACCATGCAGTGCTGAGGTCTGTGAGTGGGTCAAATGGGGGCACACCACCCACAGTGACAGAGTGGTTCGAGAGAGACCACCTCACGGCCCTTCCCTTACTGCACATGCACGAGAGAGAGGGTAGTATGGACAAGGGGACAGTGGGGGTGGTCCTGGAGGGAGTGTCTCTGTAGTGATAACAGTGTAACCTGTGTTACTGCATCAGGGACTGGGCTCTCTCTTCATCTATTGCCTATCAATCAATCAATCAATCAATCAAGACATCCAACCAGGGAGTCTTTCGGTATTACCATATGTATCATACATACCTAGCATACCAACTTGTATTCATGTATATTACCATACTGTGCCAAATAGATACAAGTTTACATATCGATTGATTGCCTGAGTATTACCATTGCGACTCTCCATATCACAATGCCACTATGATCACCCCCCCTCCCCCCAATTGGGGGGTATCACTTTGCCCACACTCTACACGATGTCCTTATTGAACCGTAGCACGGTCCCGGGAGCACCCTCTGTCTCAACCACCACTGTACATGCATCAGAGAACACGTACTTCTGCTGGGGTACGTGGTATATCAGCTCCTCCACCTTACCCCACTGGTGCCACTGGCATGTGTGTGTATCGTATGCAGCTACCCTGTATGCATAGTCTATCCCAGTCCTAGTCAGCTCAGACACAACGTAGAACAGGAGGAGGTGCCGACCCATGGGGTGGAGGGGGGTGTTCTGGTGTTATATACAGATATGGACCCACAGATTCAAAGATTTACACGGCATATAGTATGAAAATGAATGTATATATATAGATGCACTCACAAGGTTGTCATGGCCAAAGTTCTTGGTGAACTCTGACTCCACCACCCACCCTGCCCTGGGTGTGTATGTGTACATACAGTCATAGACTAGGCCATATGCCTTGTCACCCATCTGCACTAGGGTCATACGGTTTAGACACTCATGGGTGCTGTGGGGTAGAAGTGTCCACCCATCGCTAGGGGTGGATGGGTCCAAAGACCACATGTCAGAGGGGCTGGGGGTGAGGGAGAGGGGGGGGGGGCTGTCGGGTAAGAGAGAGACGTGCAGTATACTGCAGTCCATATCACGTCCGCACACAGATGTATACCCACTGTATACCCATTGTGTACACTCACCTAGTGACCAATACCAGCCGTCCCTCCATGTATAGTAGCACCTGATACCCTGACAGATTGGGCACACTGTTCCACCCTGACAGATTGGGCACACTGTTCCACCCAGTGGCACCGATCTCCTCAACATCCCAGGTGTGTGTCTGTATGTCCAGGGAGACTAGGGTGCCACTCTCTCCCTCAGGCACCAGGAAGTATACCCTGCCCCCTGCCCTCACCCCTGGGTACACTGTCTCAGTGTCTAGTAAGGTATGGCCAGGGGTGCCTGGTGCAGGTGTCACGTCCACTCTCTCCAGCCCCCCCTCCGGCTGTAGGGTCACTAGGGTGATCACTGACCCACCCTCAGTCTGACACCTCTCTAGGATACGGCCATCCCCAAGCTGTATAAGGGTGGAACGACCCCCGACACTTCCAGGGTAGGGATCGGTGGGGGTGGAAGTGTAGTACACTGGCTCAGACATGCTATGCGTGAATGGAGTTCTATTGTAGAGACACGAAAGTGGAGAGAGGGGGGGGGGGGCAGAGAGAGGGAGAGGAAGAGAGAGGCGAGGATCCACAGTGTCACTGTCTATGGAGGGTGACAGCTAGTGTATACACATGGAAAGAGGTGACTAGGAGCCAAGACACGGTGAGGAGTATTAATAGACACAACGCAAGTATACTGAACAAATCCTCTCCTACTTCAATACTAGTAGCTATTAACACAGTAACCACCAGGATTCTTGTACCTGACTCAGTCGTGTGCGTTCTAAGGTCGTGAGCCTCGGTTGTGAGAGCACGTAAGAAGACATGATGACCGATGGAAAATTAATCGAGTTCTCACTGCACCCTTATGCCAAAATCTCAGAGTCATTCACCATCCCTGACTTCCTGAGACGGCGTTTAGATGAGCAGA
>BDIP01000815.1:0-14428 GCA_003568945.1 Kipferlia bialata
GAGTGGAAGCGGGGGGGGGGGGGGGGGGGGGGGGGGGGGGGGGGGGGGGGCATACACACTCACAGGGGATTCTAGATGTAAGAGTAAGATAGGGGGTTGAAAGCATAGGCAAATACCCACAGTGAGGGTCACAGTGGGAGAAGGGAGGTGTAGATGAACAGGTACACACACACCTGGCTGGGCTCCCGGGGCATGTGACATATCCACTATGGCTTCCTTAACAAGTACGGTACTGTCTCAGAAGGGCTACGCTGCGACAATCTGACTACACAGAGTCAGCAGGTCGGGGAAGAGTCACTCGGAAAGGCAGGTTCTCTGAGACTTGGGCCACACCCTTTTGCCCGGTAATTTTTGCCTACACAAACCTTTTTGCACGATTTGACTTTTTAGTTTGAACGAAAACTGTAAATCAATGAATGAAGATACATACATCTAGAACCTGTGCCCCAATACTGTACAACTTCCTTATCTCTTGTATCCACTATATGGCTGTTCCAGTGTCATCATTGCCGATGTAAGCAGAATTTGGCTCCGCAACACGACAATCGGAAAATCCGGAATCAAGGAACAAAAGGGTCCATTAATTACCATGCTCATCTGATGCACTTATCTTCTCTTAGTCTCTGGGTGCTGACAGTCGTTTGCTATGAGGTGGGAACCCAGCGAGAAGGGCCAGGCATTCGCAGAGGTATCCTGAATTTGCGTAAAATCCTGCACTTCTCTAGTCTAGAATAGTACTAGCTACCTAACATAAGGACCTATTGTCAGTCTCTCCTGTGGAGCTTGATGCCGGGGTAGAGGTGTACCGACTCACCTCCTCTCTGATACCTGAGAAGGATGGGATACCCATGTCACACTCTCTGGTAGTGCGTAGTGATGTAAGGTATCAAATTGCCTCCCCCCCCCCCCCCCCCCCCCCCCCCCCCCCCCCCCCCCCCCCTCAAGTCTCATTCTCACATTTCGAGACCAGACCTGCGAACCCTTGCGAAGTTCTCTCTCCTTCCCTGCAGCATCTGCGCACATGGAGCGGGTATCTCCCTGCATACCTTTCACCAACAATAACAAGGTATGCGGGTATCTCACATGCACTGGCTTGGTAGTGAGTGGTATAACCTGTGAAGTATGGCTTAGTAGTGACATGCACCCCTCAGCGTCTCTCTCCCTCTCTCTCTCTCTCTGGACACACGCCCTCACCGTCAGAGTAGATTGATATGCAACAAGGATTCAACAACAACTTGGACGGTGGGGTGTTCATCCTCCCGACCACCTCCTACCTCCACAGGGGGCCAGGCCTGGAGGACATACTCAAGCTGAGGAGAGACCCAGACACGGGGCTGCTCCCTAGGCGGTACAGGAAGGTGGGGGAGTACTCTATATAGATTCTTATTGTGTATATATAGTAGATCTAATCTATCTCTGACTAGCAGGGTAGGGTCACCCTGTTTGACGTGTGCCGGCCAACAATCAAGAGGTATGCATCCCACACTTCTCTCCCCCGCTCTCTCCCCCCCCCCCCTCATCTGGCGTCTGACCCCATAGGGACTGGCTGTCCTACCAGGTGGATGTGTTCTCATGTCTGCACCTGGAGGAGCTAGAGAGGGAATTCCTCAAGGACCAGGTCGGTATCAGTATCTCTTTCTACACGATACTCTCTCTCTCTCTCTCTCTCTCTCTCTCTCTCTCTCTCTCTCTCTCTCGGTATATATATATATATGTGTGTGTGTGTATATATACATATATACATATATATGTCTCCCTCACCCCAGCACTTCAGCATGGCCAACTGGGTCGGTGTCTGCTACGCCACAGGGGAGAGGAAGGGCAGGCTGCTCCCCTCCATGTACATAGGCCACATCGAGAGGCCTGACCCCTGGGAGGGCCAGTTCTGCAGGTATGTAGATACACACACAGATATATTGTAGTGTTGTATATATGTATATATGTATATACCTCTGGGAGTACCAGCTCTGTAGGTAGGGTACATCTCTCACACACACACTCACACATACACACACACACACCCTCATATCCCAGTGATGGCACCATCTGTGGTGATATGTTCACCCGCCCCCAGCACCCCTTCCCCAGACTGGGTAACAAGACCCACGACATGCTGTACAGAGAGAGCCTGGAGAGACCAGACCCCTGGGAGGCACAGCTATGCAGGTACGTATGTATACACTCATAATTGAATCTATATACATTTGTATACACTCATTCATTCATGTGATATGTGTTACTATACTATTACTGTCCCTTCACCCCCAGTGATGGTACCATGACTGGGTCCCTCTTTGAGACTAGGGAGAGGGTACACAGGGAGAGAGTGCGCCACGTCCCCAAGCCATACACCCCAGGGGTGGCCCCAGAGGCCAGTGGTATCGGTACATTCCTCTAGAAGGGATGGGCAGTGTAGCAGTAGCGTGTGACAGTGTGTAAGAAGAGTGTATTCCCAATAGATGAACGTGTATGAATTGACCGAGCCGTGGTGTCTATGGAACTATCAGCTGTGCTGCTTGGATATGTATGTGTATATGTATATATGGCCCAATAGATATGTGTACAGTGTGTATGGGTCACATCTACAGATAGAACCCGTCCAGGTCTGCCACCTGTGACTCAGAGGAGGGCAGGGCAAGCCGCACAGGCTTGGGCGGGGTGTTTCTATCCCTCTCCCTGTCCCTGTCCCTAACACTTGGCCTAGTCCCTGGGTATGTGGCCGTGATATCGCGTGTGGGGCTGGTCCTCTCTCTCTCCCTCTCTGCCTCCCCCTCGACCCTCCCCTGGGGCTGTATGGTGGTGCGTACATACTGGTCGAACTGTGTCTTGAGCAGGTCGAGGTCAGCTGCTCTGTCCATCTCCCCCTTGCCCCTAGGCCCCTGTCCCATGGTACCATGGTTGTTGATGATACCCACCGCCTCTCTCTCCAGACACTGCCTCCTGATGCCCTCCACCTCTCTCTCCCGCATGTCCACGTCCCTCTCCTTCTGGTGGTGCCGGTCACTCTCCATGCGCTGCATCACACGCACCGCACGCTCAAGCTGCTGCTTCAGAGAGCGGGTGGTTCCTGATATAAGACAGAGCCTATGTTATGGCTACACAAGTAGAACACTCACCCTTTAGCTTTGCAATCTCCTCCCTGGCCTCCATGAGGTCTCTGTCTCTCTCCCTCAGCTCTGCCCTCAGTGCTGCCTCCGGTGTCTCCATCTGGGCACGGCGGTAGGCATCAAACTCATCGGACAGCTGGGGTTAGGTAGAGCAGAAGAGTGAATGGTAAGTAGTGTGGGGATGTGGTACCTGTCTCCGCCTTCTCTCCGTCTCGTCTCCCTGCTGCTTAAAGAACTCGGCCTGCTTGGTGGAAGCCACGGCACGTGCCCTCTCTGCTGCAGCCTGTATCAGTACCGGTGTCATAGTTGTATTAGTTATATACCAGTGTATTATACATGTATCTGTATAAGTACATTGTATATACAACGTGTATCAGTGTCATAATTAGTGCCAGTACCAGTATCAGACACTACCTTGGACACATACTCCTGCTGGGCAGCTGCCACTAGTCTCTCAGACTCCTTGACTGTGCGGTTGTACTTGTCAGTCATGGCTGCCCTGAGGGTGAGGTAGAGGTGGATAGGAATAAAGAGAGAGAGAGAGAAGCAGAGACACGTATTGATAGTCCCCACCTCTCCTGGTCCAGGGCCTTTGACTTTCTGTTGACCGAGGTCCTGGCAGCCTCTGCCTCCATGATGACCTGGGGTCAGATATAGGTATGTATATATATAGAGAGAAGGAGGGGGAGAGAGGGACATACAGAGAGAGGCGGGAGAAGACAGGAGAGAATGGACAGGAAAAAGCGAGCCAGGGACACATAGATCGGGGCGTACCTTTGCCACCTTCTCCTGCTGCACCTGGAGCTGCTTGACCTTCTCACCAAACTGGGAGTGAGCGAGAGTCGGGTGTCTAAGTCGGTCAATATATATACACCATCTACATAGGTGCCTACCTCAGCCTCCAGCTGCTGTCGCCGCTTCTCAAGCTTCTCGTTCATCTCCACCTCCCATACCCTCTCCTTCTCCCTCAGCATCTCCATGAACCTGTATGTGAGCGGTGGGAAAGAGTGGGCAAATAGGGGATTATACAAACTATACATACAGCGCCACTCACTTTGCAGCCTCTGTCCGGCGCCACATCTCAAACTCCCAGGCCACCCCGACCTGCATGGCCTTGCGGTCTGCATCGTAGGTGTCCTCCCCATCATAGTCCTCCAGCTGAGACATCTCCACTCAGGTGCAGACTCCACACCTATACAGGGATGCTTTCAGATAAACTCAAGCACAAACTGTGCACGCAAAACACTTCTAGAGTAGTAAACAAGCGGGGACTCGCTCTATGTTCCTGTCTGAAGCTGCTGAAGAGAGAGTGTGAGAAGTGCAGCTCAGGGCGGGCAATTATTGAGCTCAGAACAAAGGGTCTAGACGACAAGACAAAAATAGTGAACCGCACGAGGTACCAACGCTTCAACCCCGGTACGCCACCTAGCCCGTGCTACTATCAATACGGCACTGGCATGAATAGGTCAGGCTCGTTCGCTCCTACCAGGAGTGCAGCTACCCTTCTGAAGGTGAGAGACCGAGTATTGGGAGTCAAACACTATCCACTCTCTCTTTTGCCTTCTATGAGGCTTTAGAGATTAGTTCTAGCCTCTATACCTCTCCAGATTGTGGATAGGATTGCCTTTAGGCTATATATTTGGCATGGGTGGGGTTGGGAGGTGCTCAGAATTGTCTGAATTTTTAGTCCCCCATAGTCTCTCTATATATATCCCCTCACTTACCCCCAGCCAGGCGACCCTCGGGGGGCCTCCCAGGCCAGATCCCCAAGCCAGGCACGTGTGTCTCCGGGTCAGGTCCGAATGTCCCCACAGCAGATGTACTCATCCAATGCCCGCCGTTCCCCCTCCGTGCACTCCAGCGTGTCTGTGGGCCGTGCCCCTGTGCACTCAGTCCCCCTGGCCAGCTGGGGTGAGGAGGAGGTGGTGGAGCCCAGGCCCAAGGCCTCGAAGCGCACCATCTACATTATGATTGCGTGCATCCCCGTGCTGCTGTGGGCGTACATCTTCCTGTTCTCTGGCCTTGGCATCACCTTCTTCGGCATCATCAACCAGCGCAGTGTGGTGCAGCAGGAGGTGGGGACCACCACGTCCACCACCACGTCCATCTCTGCCTCTGGCGAGGTGTCCATGACCTCGCTCCACATCGAACTGGCAGACAAGGCAGACACGTCCAGCGCATACGCCAAGGGAGAGAGTGGGACTGAGGGGGAGGGCAGGGCCTATGGCCAGTCTGACTACGCCCCTGGCTACGTCGCCCCCAAGATTGCGAGCGATGTTGATGAGTTTGTGATTGGAGAGTCTGATGAGTCTGGGTACGATGTGGATATGGAGGCCAGGAACAGAGACGTCCTCTCCCTCTCCTCTTCCGACGCCCTCTTCCACTCTGAGGTGGCAGTGGAGGGTGCAGTGACAGCCGAGTCCCTCACCCTCTCCTCTCTCTCCTGCCAGACTGTGTCCTCGGCCGTTGTCGTCTCCTCCAACACACAGGAGATGTCCTACTCCCTACCCGTCTCCTTCGAGGCAGAGGTCACCTTCAGCGAGGCCCCAGACCTCGAGGTGGACGAGCTCCGCTCCACCGAGGGCTCCTCTGTGACCCTTGAGTCCGGGGGTGTTGCCATGGCTGCCTCTGCCTCAGGGTCAGTCTCTGTCACTGTCGGGTCAGGCGAGGACCTGGTCGTAGGCGCCACAGGGGGATCTGCCTCTGTCGCTGTCTCTCTCACAGCCGGGGCTGACCTTACTGTCGAGGCCTCCAGCGGACTGGTGGATATTGCCTCTGATGAGACCTCAGGTGCCATCGCAGTATATACATTGTGTATCAGGATCAGTGACATCATATACTGGTAATACATTGTATATATAATATATAGTATACTGACACTGACCCCAGGTGCCATCACAGTGACTGCAGATGACATTGTGTTCACAGGAGACGTGGCATTCGAGGGGGGCATCTCCTACCCAGACAGGGTGGACGAGACAACCACTCTCTCCACATCCCAGAGCGTCACCACCCCCCTGATATCCCCCGTGGCCGATGGGTCCTCGGGCACCCTCTCCGTCGCTGCTGCATCCACCATCGAGCTGGTGGGGGACATCATCATGGAGAACGAAGGTACGTGTGTGCATCAATATATCAATGTGCTCCTCCATTTCATCTACCTCCCTCTCCTATGTATATCTCACCCCCAGTTGAGGTGTCTGGTGAGCTCTCCATGCGTTCTGGCATGACCGAGGCCGATGGGGCCCTGGAGACCAGTGTGGTGGACGACGTCACTCTGCAGTATGCATTCAACGACGCATCCTACTCCAACTACAGAATCGAGGTGAGTGTTTGATAGTACACCCCCCCTCCCTCTCTCTCTCTCCCCCTCACCCCCCAGGTCCCTGACTCCACCGGTGCCTACATCCACATGCAGGGCACAGGCTATGAGTATGTGTCTGGCACTGACTCTGAGCCTGCCTCTGTGACTGTGGGTGTGGACAGGGCCACTCTGGTGGCCACAGGACTGGCAGGCGGTGATGACGTGGTCATCAGGGGAGGTGAGGGCAACGGCACCGTCTCCACTGCGTCAGACTATGTCACCCCTGGCTCTGTCTCTATTGGTGCCACCTCAGACCATGTCGAGCTGGGTGCAGTGGGCAAGAGCGTCGAGGTGCAGGGAGACCTCTATGTCGAGGGCTCAATCACCATCAGCACCGGCCTCACCTTCGGAGATGCCGATGCCACAGACTATGTCCTCCAGAGGGAGGCCAACACAGGCGGAGACGGAGGTGACTTCGAGCTGAGGTCAGGAGACGGGTCCACAGGTGGCTCCGACCTCTACCTCGCTGGAGGACGCCTCCAGACCAGCTCCGGCCTGTCTTCCAACGGTTCCATCATGATTGGTCGCTCTGCCGACACTGGCCGCGCCGAAGCACCCTCAGTTGTGATTGGCAACTCAGACACACCCGTCACCATCAGTGGCGCCCTCACCACAGCCTCCATCACCCTGGCACCCTCTGCTGCCCCTGAGGCCGTTGTGGTCGAGCCCACTGCCTCTGCCGACTCCACAGTCCCCATCCTCATCTCTGGCCAGACCGCCTCCCAGGGCTCTGGCTCTACCGACGGAGGTGACGTGCTGCTTGCCGCTGGAGCCGGTGTCTCTGGTGGTTCTGTCTCTCTAGACGGTGAGACTGTGCAGATTGGCACATTGAACGGAGACACTGTGGAGATTGGCGTGGCTGGCTCTGGCACTGAGACCTCTCTCTCTGTGGCTGCTGACGTCACAGTTGCATCTACCCAGGGCGTGACTGTCTCTGGCACTGTCGACATCACCTCCCTCACCACCTCTGGCGCCGAGACTGCCTCCATCGTGTCCCCTGCCCCTGAGGCCGAGGACACCACGGTCACCATCCTCACCATCGAGGGGGTGTCCTCCCCCTCTGAGTCTGACGAGAAGGGAGGCAGCGTGCTCATCAACGGAGGCGACAAGGTCGGCACAGGGGTCTACGACGGAAGGGTGATTGTGAACGTCCCCACCGACGATATCCCCCTCAACGCCGACCGTACTGAGAACGTCATCATGGGAGGAGAGGCCACCATGACCGGTGACGTCTCTATCGAGGCCACAGATGCTGTTGTCGACGGAGACGCCACTCTCGGCTCCCTCTCTGTCACCACTACCGGCGGCTCCCTTCTGATCCAGGCCACCTCCACCGAGACTGACTCTCCCTCCCTCACCATCTCTGGGGGTATGGGTGCCGACACCACCGGCCCCGATGTGTTCGGAGACGGCGGAGACCTTGTCTTCCTCGCTGGCACTGCTACCGCCTCTGGCAGGCTCCAGCTGGACACTGGTGATGCCGTGGACTGTGACGCTGTTACTGACCTGGCCTCTACCGAGATTGTCATTGGAGTCGGTGCAGACTCTGTGGCCATTGGATACATCGAGGGAGTGGGCGCAGAGGACCACCGCACCTCCCTAGCCATCGATGCCGCAGTCACTGTGGCCGAGCTCGCCTCTGTCACCTTCGAGCCCAGCGAGATACTGATTGGCAGCCGTGACCAGTCCTCCACTCCCAGTGACACGGACACCTTCCCAGTCACTGTCTCCAGGGTCACCATGCCCAACGATACCACCGGTGCTCTCATCACCACTGACCAGTACGCACCCAGCACACGCTTCGAGGGTGCCTCCCAGCTACCCAGTGACCTAGTCACCGACCCTGCCTCAGGCATGAGCACAGGAGGAGACCTCATCATCGCAGGAGGTGACGGAGACGCAGGTGGCTCAGTCACCATTGCAGCTGGAAACACCGTCTACCCCGTGGACGCCAGTGGTAACTACGTTGCCCCCGATATCCCCGACGATGCCGTTGTCGACAAGCTTGTCGATGGCTCCATCTACCTTGGCGCCCTCTCCACCTCCACCTTTGACTCCACCAGTGTCATCATCAACGCCGACACTGTGGTCGGGGCTGAGTTCGAGCTCTCCGTCAAGACACTCTCTGGCAACGACAGCGAGGAGTCGGTGGAGGCTGCTGCCATCTCCCTCGATGCCTTTGGCACCTCAGCCACCGTCTCCATCGCCACAGATGTCAACACCGCCTCCCTGGTGATAGGTGCCACAGGTGTCCCCACATCCGTCATGGGTGACGTCGAGGTCGCTGTCGACACAGTCCTCGAGGGAGACGTCGTGATTGGGGACGCAGACGTGATTGCCCTCACTGTCTCCCCCACCACCCCCTCCATCGATGGATCTGGCCCCGTCACCCTCCTCACCGCCTCCTTCACCGACTCTGACACTGCCGGCGACATCAGCATCGTGCCCGGTGCCACGGTCGACAGGGACAGCACCAACGGAGACACCACCACCCAGGCCGGCGTGCATGTCGGATCAGCCACCTCTGAGACACCTCTGGACGTGCACGGCGAGGGCACCTTTGTGGGTGCTGCCACTCTTAAGGGGTCTGTGGCCTTTGAGGATAGCGTTGAGCTGCAGGCCATCGAGACCCTGACCTTCGACGCAGACTCTGTCCTCACCGACGCCGATGTCCACGATGATACCCTCCTGGTGACTGAGTCTCCCTTTGTGTTTGACGGTGCCCAGACAGTGGCCATCGACACTGCCGCAGCCACCTACAAGGACGCAGCCGATGTCCTGATCAACCCCCAGGACTCCACCATTGGAATTGGAGGCAACGCCGCCTCCGTCTCCTTTGACTCCCCCCTCTCCGTGTCACTCACCGCCGACCTCCAGACCGTGGCTGTCGAGGGTACCCTCGAGGTCACTGGCAGCCTCACCATGCCCCTGACCCCAGTCACCTCCGAGGCTGCCGTCAGCCTCACCATCGAGCAGGACGACAACGCCGATGCCACCATCTACGTCGACAGCGCCGACCTCGGCCTCGAGGCCACTGACTACGGCACCCACGACATCGTGCTCACTGGCGGCCTCACCACCTCTGAGAGTGCCGCCGGTGGACGCGTCATCCTGCTTGGCGGTGCCTCCAGTGGCAACGAGGACGACTCCCTCGACGACTGGACTGGCGCCAGCATCAAGGTCAATGCCTACAAGCCCCTGGCCAACAGCATGTCCTCAGACATCATCATTGCAGGCGGAGACGGCTCCACCACAGACTCCGACGAGCTGGGTGCCGTGTGGGTGTACCCGGGCGAGGACAGCAGGGACATCACCATCGGAGGGTGTGAGGACGAGGCCAACACCGTCTGTGGCACCACATACGTGCACGCCTCTGGTCTCTACACCCACTCCCAGATGGTGTTTGGAGACGAGGACCCCGACGGCAACTCGTTCGACCTGAGGGGCACTGTGACCGGCAACCTCGACGTGGAGGCTGCTGGCTCCCCCTCCCTGACTCTCTCTGGCAACAACGACGGTGGTGACCCCATCACCCTGGCCGAGGTTGAGTACACCAACATCCTGATCGCCGGTGCCGATGTCTCTGTGTGGGGCAACGACACCTCCGGCTCCATCAGGCTGACCACCTCGTCCACCTTTGTGGGTGAGACTGACACTGAGGAGAGGTACGTCCCTGAGGTGCAGATGGACACCCTCAGGCTGAGGATGGACGGCACCAACGACGTTGGCTACATCAGACCCGGCACCCCAGGCACCAGTACCACCCCCATGGGGTACCCAGGCACGGCATCTCTCTCTCTCTCTCTCTCTCTCTCTCTCCCTTGACTCTCCCTTGACTCTCCCTTACTCCCAGGCATGACCACCGACCAGGCCTGGCCCACCAAGTGCAACCCCTTCATCTCTGTCGACATCACCGGTTGGGCAGACGGTGATGATACCGACATGCTCGGCTGTTTCGTCAACCATGCCGACACCACCACATCCTGCTCCACCGGTGACCTATTCTACACGATGGCACCCAATTTCCAGAACAGTGGCAACCTCACCCCTACCCTCATGACCTGCATGGAGGTAGACGTGCAGGTGAACGGCGTGGACTACACCCACCGGACCTACTTTGTTGCTGTGGGCAAGGAGAGTGAGTTCTTCGACACCCTCCTCAACGGGCTGGCCATGTCCTATAAGCTGTACTTTGATGGAGAGGAGAATACAGATGCCCCATAGGTGTTTGATGTTATTGTGTGATGGCGAACGTGTGTATTTGTATTGATATATAGAGTGGCTCAGACTGTTCCTCTGAGCCACCAAGAGACTGACCTACTCCTTCGGAATAGATGATTATTATTAGGGACATATGATACTCTTGATGACTATTGGGCTGATGCTATATATGTATAGATATATATATAGAGGAATAATAAGGTGGTATTGAATGGTGCTGTTTCGAGGAACAGCAGGCTAGTATCTATTCCCATGCCTGTCAGGCTGAGAGTGTGGACTGGTAGGCCCTGTCTGTAAAGGGCATGCCCACCTGTATCCCACACAGCCCCCCCTGGCCACCCACTATCACACACGAGTCCCTGTCGACACTCAGGCCAAACTCATCTATCCACTCGACTGGACACACCACATACCCGTCGGAGTCTGTCACGTGGTACTCCCCCTCCCCCTCCCCCCCTTGCAGCACCGTGCGGTTTGTGATGGGGTTGTAGGGGGTCTGGGTGGAGTGGGAGTACATGAGTGGCGCCTCGGCCTCAGCCACGGACTCTGTGTAGGCACCTGCCTCTGATATTGATGGCTGGTATGTGTCAGCCTGGATGTACCCGTGTTGAGGTATGGCGTCGAGGGTCTGGGTCTGGGTGTGTGCCCTCTGCATGTAGGGTGTCTGTGTCTGTGTGGCTGTGGATACCAGTGCCACAGAGGATGCCTGCATGGCAGGGGCGGTGTCATACTGGCCGTACTCTGCCACCGTGTCATACTCTGCTGTACCCATACTCTTGCTGCTCATGCCCACCGACATCGGCATGGACAGGGTGCGCGAGGCCTGGTACGGGTACGCATCCCCATACCCATGCCCCCCAGCCGCCTCCTTCAGCATACCAGTGTTGTATGCACCCAGGCTAGCCCTTCCAAATGCACCCTGAGAGGCATACACAGTCCCCTCACTCTCTCCCCCAAACAGACCCCCTGCCCCTGCCCCTCCCTGTGTCACTGTGCCCAGTCTACCCGGCATGAGTGCAGCAGGCAGGACAAACAGGAACAGCAGCAGCAGGGAGGAGAGCTGTGTGCCGGGTGTGCCTGAGGTGTGGCCTGAGGAGAGGGCACCGGCAAGGGCACCAGGGGTCAGATGCCTCAGCCTGTTGGCAAACCAGGCCACGGCGTTGTAGCTGTCATTGATCTGGGCCAGCTGGGCGCCAAGGACCTGGGGGTCAGATGCATGTAACTTAGCTCTTCCCAATACACTATATAGTTGTGTAACTGTTCTTAGATAGATATGACAATACCTCATTCTCCTTGGCCAGCAGGGTGTTCTGTGTCTTCAGAGCCTCCACCTCCTGGGACAGAGTGTCAATGGCGTTCCTCTTCCTGGCTCTGTACTGCTGGCTGCTCACACGCTGCTTCTCCTTCTTGCTCAGACCACTCAGGTCACGCGGCGCCTCAGTGGCGCTGCGGGAGGCACCCTTCCCGGCACCCTTTCCGCCTGGCCTCACTGTGTTGGATGGGGGGACAGGGGGGGACTGGGAGAGAGCAGCGAGTCTGGACTGCGACAGAGACTCAGTAGAGTGGGGAAGGGTCTCCAGCTTGGCAGGGAGGGGACCCGGCATACCGCCAAAGAGACTGGTGGGGGGGAAGGTGGGCTGGGGCCGCTGGGGGGCTGGCATCATGGGGGAGGGAGAGCCACCCAGGGAGGAACCAGCAGAGGAGGAGAGGGAGGGGAACTCAGGGCCGGGCATCCTGGGGTACTGGGGCTGGTACAGGTCGGGGAAGGGCAGCATGCCGGCACTGGGGCACTGCTCCGGCAGCATGGGCTGCTCTCCAAGTGCAGGGAGGGAGGGCTGTCCCAGAGACATGGGTCCTGGCATGGTAGGGCCAGACAGGGTGTGCGAGGGGGGGTAGTCGTCCCCAGCAGGGGGGACGGTAAGGGGACCAGCTCCTCCGTACATATGGGTCTTGTTAGACGGTTCAAGCAAGATTGGGTGCGATATCTCGGACCGTGTCAGCGTTGAGAGGCTTTTAAAGAGAGAGTGTGGCTGTTTGAGGCGATGACACAATATAGCGTTATTCGTAAAAACACATAAGGGTTCAGTTTCCTGAGCCTGTTGTCACACAATTACTCACTATATCATCGCAGCTGAAAGAAATGCACTAAATTTTTGATAGCAGCTGATTGAATCAGCTTGCAGCTTAACAAGTATCCACGCATTAAGTTAATGTCTATTCCCTCGGCAAATATGCCGTCATAATAAAGAATCAGCAAAAAGACACGATCATCACTCATGCTGCGTCATCAAACAATGTCATCATTCTCTCTCTCTCTCTCTCTCTCCGAAAGAGTCTCTCTCTCTCTCCCTATACTCTCTAGTACCCTCTAGTACCCCTAGTTCCTCTAGTTGAGCAGCTCTGTCTGGTGCACTGCGGGCTGTGTCTTCTTGAGCTCCTCACTTCCCTTCATGGACATCAGGACCCATGCCACACAGGCCACACTCAGCAGACCCACGACCACAGACAGGATGTACAGAGCGGTGTCCCCAGCACTCTGGGTGGACAGGGAGTACGCACCCTCCTGGGAGGACTGGTCCAGGAAGATGCCCTCGTCCCCAAGGGTGGGCATGTCCTCCTTGATGTATCGGGTCAGGCACGTCAGGGAGTTCTAGGGGGTTAGAGAGGAGCTTTGAGTATAGATAGTCACTATGGTAATATAGCAGTGTCTCCTACCTCGTCTGTGGGGTAGTTGATGGCCGTCCAGTCGTACTCGTTGTCCTCCCCAGGGGGGTATATGTCTGTGAACATGCTGTTCCAGGCTATCGAGTCATAGTCAGTCACAATCAGGTCGTAGTAGGCAGAGAAGTCGATGTCCCAGCCTGGGTTAGAAGGAAGGATGTACATACACAGATATATAGTCACAGATAGATAGCCTATGTGAGAATGGGCAGGGAGATGCTGTATGTACTCATACACACATATATATACAGATATATATGTATACCTGTGTAGATTGCAATGTACTTGGGGAGCTGTGTGGACTGGAGCGTGGCGTCCTCCTCGATGTCCATCTCATACAGAGGGTTGTAGGGCATGGGGGCACCGTCATACAGGGTGCGGACGGCATCGTAGCCCTAGGCGGTGAGATATATATGTAGTTAAAGTATATATAATGGTCATAGAGGATACGGACGGCATCATATCCCTGGGGGTATGAGTATATATATATATGTATGTATATACTATATTATGGTATAAGGGTTATGATATTATAGTAATAGAGGGTACGGACGGCGTCGTAGCCCTAGAGGTGAGGGTGGGGTATGGGTATACATGCATGTATACGTATATACACTCACTGGTACCTTAGCGTTGAGTGCCGACAACGTGTAGTACAGGCAGTGGCCAGGGACCTGGGGGAACACCATGAACTCATTGACAAAGGGCATGACTGGAGGGTCAGAGAGAGAGAGTGAGAGAGAGAGAGAGAGAGATATGTACTAGGCATGTCCCACTCACTTGTGTAGAGGTCGTCTGTGACGACGTCTCCCTCGTACATGTTGTATCTGACACTGCCACTGTTGAAGACTGGGAACTGGGTGTTGAGCTCAGTCATGGCGGGGTCATACATCTAGGGGTGAGAGGGAGAGAGAGAGACAGAGAGATATGTCATGGTGGGGTCATACATCTGAGGGGTGAGGGGGGGGGGGAGGGAGAGAGAGAGAGAGAGAGATATGTCATGGGGGGGTCATAC
>BDIP01000817.1:0-14424 GCA_003568945.1 Kipferlia bialata
GGGGGGGGGGGGGGGGGGGGGGGGGGGGGGGGGGGGGGGGGGGGGATGGTATACACCATGAGTGCTTACCGCCTCTGGCTTTGGAAGGGGCATCTGCATGGAGAGCTCGGCGGGGGTGGGCACATATCCCTAAGAGTGAGTGAGAGTAATGGAGAGGGAGATAACACTCAAGCCTATCTGTTCCATATCATTCCGCATGTCGTCAAATGCATATAACACCCGTGACATCATGAGTGATACCTGGGGGATGGTGCTCACTGGGTCAACAGACTCAAAGGGAACTGGGATCTGGTGGTAAGGTATAATGAGATTATGAATAATGTGACTATCAAGACAGTCCTCCCCCAGAGGACTCTCAGACAGGCCCATCCCCAGATCGTATATTACTTATCAACTAGATACCTGCTCTGCGGGGTATGGGACAGAGAAGCACAGCTGACTGGGGTAGTCATCTACATAGTCATACCTGGAGTGAGGCCATACATCATATTGGATCATATACTCGAACACAGTAAATAATAATAGTGCAATCGTACATACACAACCATACACTGAACAATACGTACGTAAGGCGATTAGGGGGAGGGGCATCTCTACTCATCTCGAAGAGAGTGCTAGGCCCACCAGCAAATCAGAAAAGGGTGTAGTTCACAAACAGGACCGCAGGCTACGGTGGTTACTCTACGCCAAACTCATAACCCCTTGTAGCGGGAATCGAGGTCTTTATGAACGACTCAATCCATCAACACAATACACACACACTAACCACACCACTATTCAACACAAGAAATACAGTCGAGAACCTATTGAAACAGAATGCCCCTCAAACGAGATGCTATCCCTAGATACTATCATATGTCCCATTAGCCATCGAAGAGAGACACGCTAGCAATCCCAGAGAGCACGCCGCTCCTCCCAGGTGTGAGCCTGGGTCTGGACGAGGACGGTCTGATCCCAGGGGCCTGTCTAGGGGCAGAGGGTTTGTGTGACCAGGGTCTAGCCCCCAGGGTAGATCTAGAGGCAGAGGCAGACGCTGCTCTAGAGGACGTGGCTGCACTGCCTGTACTGCTGGTGCGTCTGCTGCCTGACCCGCGTCTGGGGGAGAGAGAGGCTACCCCTCCCATACCGGACATGGCCGCCAGTCTCTCCCTGGCCGGGGACTGCCTTGTCTGGCCATACAGGGAGGAACGCACCCCAGCCGTGGTGGGTCTCTCTCTCCTGGTACCTGCAGAGGGTGCCTTGGAGGAGGGCCTTCCGCTGCTGGGCCGTCTCTTCTCCCCTGGTATCTTCCTCTTGACCCTCATGTACACCCTGGATGCTGTGTTGGGCCGGTGCCTCCTGCGGCCACTTGGTGACAGACAGAACTCTGCATGGCCCAGGGTATCCATCGGGGGGTGGGGGGTCAGGTTGGGCACACCCAGCAGGGGATCGTCTGACTGCACCTCGGCTGCCCTGTACTGGATGGTCGATGCCACAAGGTCTCTCCACCTGGGGGGGTGGGAGGCATGGCTAGGCTTCACATCGGGGGGCCTCCTCCTGCCCCCTGTCTGGGGTCTCTGCCGTACAGGGTCCTTCCCCGTGTCCCTCCTCCTAGCGTATGTGGCACTCTTGGGTCTGGATGAGGTGGGTCTAGCACCCCCTGCCCTGACTGGGTGTCGGGGGATGGGGTCTGCATACACAGGTATGGAGTGGTCTGGGCGCTGGAGGCCTGGCGTGAGGGGGGCACAGGGATGTACACCCAAGTAGAGAAAAGGAGATATGTATCACACAGAGAGACTTGCAAATCTAGCCCCACCCACCTGCTGCCCTGGGTCCAACCCTAGCGTTGTGTGCCACCCTCCTATGCACCAGTCCCCTGCTCAGTCCAGCTGTCATCGGGTTGGCCACAGACACAGCTGGGCCTGGGTCAGGATACGGTGAACAGACACGGAGGGTAGGGGGGATACCAATAAGATCTTTACTCCTGAATAGAATAACACATAGAGAGTATCTGGCACCTCACATACCTTTTGTACTTGTCCTGGCCTTGTGTGCCGTTGTCTCCCTGTGGAACCCCTGGAGGGTTTTGAGGGCATTGGACCTATACAGTGAGACACAGAGGGTTAAGTGACACAATGAGAGATGTGGAACAGGAGGAGAGTTGGGGTGGTTATGTAGCCTCACCTCCCTATCCTCTTGGGATCCATGGTGGCCACGCACTTCTTGGGCCTCTCCACCGCGCAGTGCTGTTGGTTCACCCGCATCCTGGCCCGCAGGTCCTCTTCGATCCTTCTCTCTCTCTGCCTCTCTCTCTCTTCCCTCTCCAACCTAGCTATCTCAGCCTCCACCGACTCCTCTCCCTCCTCCCCCTCCACCTCCTGCGGCATTGCCATCTGGACTAGCTCGGAGTCAACCTCATCCAGTGGCCTCCCCGCATCTTCCTCTTCTCCCTCGCTAGTGTCTCCAGACAGGTGCTCTAGCTCTCTGATCCTGCCCTAGAGTGGGTAGAGAGTAGAAACAGAGAGACATGTATATCCGAGATGCTATATTTGGTACTATATAGTAATGATTAGACACCCTACCTTAATCCCCCCCGGTCCCATTCTGATCATGAACCTCTCTGTGAAGTCTGCCAGCAGTCCCTCAAACTCCATCTCATACTGGTGTCTGGGGGTGAGGCAAAGGGGTAAGGCCAGTATCTCCTAAACATGTACCAATGGACATGGGATACAGCTATGTAGACCCTTATGGGAGAGAAATGCCACCCACCTATCAATCTCGTCTCCCTCCCTCCCTCCCTCCTCCCCCTCTGCCCCCCTGGCAGAGTCAGGACCGGCATTCCTGCACACCTGGCATGTCAGAGGAACCCATATTGAAAGTACAAAGATACATATTGAATATACTGGAAAATAGAGCTTGTGTGATTGGGGGGGGGGGGGGGGGGGGGGGATAAAAAAAAACCCCCCCCCCTTCTTCTCTCTCCCCTGACGTTAGGGAGAATACTCGACCTCAGAGTCCAGTACCACGCCATCTACGGATACTGCCTCCATGCCCCCTGCTGTGAGGGAGGGTGAAGTGTCGGAGTGTTTGCATGGAGTGGTGGCATGCAGAGACCTCATTCGATCCCGGTTATTCCGGGAAGATGATGACGCAGAGATCCTTTTGACTATGCTTCAGGGTGTGGCAGGGAGTGTGGATATATCCATGGGGGTCCTTGGCGGGCAGTCTCTGCTGCACATGCTGGTACTGCACAACCTGCACTCTACCTTGAGCCATGTCCTATGCAACCCACACCGGTACACCAAGTGTCCAGACACAGAGATAGAGGCGGCTGGGAGGAACATCTCCCTCAATGTGGGAGACATTCAGGGAAACACCCCCCTGCACTCTGCAATCACGGCAAGACACCCGCTGTGTACAGAGGTTGGTACCACCCAGCTCAGTATAGACTCCTCTTCTTGTCACTTTGCTTGTAAGCTGTATACCTATACTCAATCTCTCAGACCCCCGTCTCTCTGATTCCAGATTCTTCTCTCTCATGGTGTATCCACTGAGTGTCGGAACATATTTGGGTACGTGGTGTCCACTAATATCCTCTCTCTGATACTAAAGTGACTCTCATTCCTTCCCACATATGATTCCCACCCTTTAGGCTAACTCCCCTCCACGAGGCCTGCCTTAGGGCCGACAGTATGGGAGTGTCAATGTTACTTGGTGCAGGGGCAGATCCCCACTCCCGAGTGCTTCACTCCTCTTGGCCTGATGCTTCCACACACCTTATGGATATGGTCCACGGAAAGCAGGGTGCGTTAATCACATCTACAATCGACACATCTATTGAGCTTTGGCACCTCTGTCACCACTGTTTGACACTCAGACCTCACTTCCGCGTGGATTGTCTCCCATGTCCGTCACTGCACCCCCCTGTGTTGTGTGGCTGCTGCCACCTTGGGGGTTGAGGCCACCCCTAGCGGCATAGACACAGAGAGCGTGTTGGATGTAGATATGAAGGGGGGACGCACCGACAGAGGCTGGGGGACGCCCTTCTCCCTGGAGTCTGTTCGGTTGGACTGGAGCTCTGATCCAGGTGAAAACTCACTCACTCTCCCCGCCCCCCCCCCCTAATACTCGCCCACTACTAACCGTCAGACATTGTTGCGGTCCTATCTGGGTGCAAGAACGGCCAGCAGGACGTAGGGGTGTCAGTGCACACCTCCATGTTCACCCCCAGGGGTACAGACGTGGAGAGAGAGACAACAAGGGAGCGTACCGATAGCACCAGCTCCATCCAGTCCTCTGTCCACTCGTCCTTGGGGCAAAACAGGTTGGTTTTCTAGCACCCTCAGTCAACCCATAGATGGTTCACGCCACTGTTCCCTGTTGATGTCTCACGTATAGTAACCGCTCCCCTGCTCTTCACCCCCTTTACAAGGAGTCCTCTCTCCATTCTTGGATAGGGGTCAGACTGGATAGCAATGTAACCCTCAAGGGGTCTCTTCTGTGTGCTGCCAGATTGCTGGTGACAGACCCGACTGTCAATGGGGCATATCCAGGTATATACGATACGCTGTTACTCTCTTCATTATTTATACGGCTGTCCGATCACTGTCTAGTTAGCGAGCCTCACAGCTAGGCGCCTCCTCTGTGACCCCTATCCAGGTAGCCTCCCTTGTCGGGTGTGCCCCGTTGGTCGATCTGCTGCTGACCTGTGGTGCCGTAGTGGGGGACGGCGTGTCCCGAGGTGTGCCTACCATATCTATGTATCATGACTAGTCTTGATTGCACTTCTGTAAATTACTAAGATTCCTGTCCCCTACCGCCAGATCCTAACTCTGCTTGCTACCAAGACACTCTTCTAGCGGCAGTGTCCTCTGGATGTGGAGTGTCAGGTGCGTTTCTCTCATGATTATCACATGGGTGGTTATTGTACTGAGTTACATGGCATGTATTCAATAATAATGATGGAACTGAAACTACTGATACTGATTCTTCATACCCTTAGGCATTAGACCACTCCGTCAGACCCTTCCACGTCGCACCTTCCATCCACCCCCCTTCTCCGACAGTACTGATGAGTCTGGGTTTGAGATGACTGACGATGAGAGCGGGGTGAGTGGCTGACCCATTACTGCTGTCTACGGTTTAGTGAGGCCACTGCTGTGTTACCAATGCTGAAGAGCATACTATCCGCACCCCCTATCTCACTCCCAGGGCGGCACGCCCCTCTCTGTCCACTGTGTTACAGGGGGACTGGCTAGGCATACTGGCAAGAGGACAGGACCGTCTATGTTCAGTCCAGAGAGGTGGGGTGGAAAGTGTGTGTATATATCCTGTTTGTTTCTGGAGAGTCTCCTTCTACCTAATCCTTAGATTTGGACCAAGGGGTCTTGAATCTGACCCGTCTCTTTCATCTGCCTACAGACGGATCAGAACGATGGGGCGCAAGGGTTCCGGCTTTGTAAAGGTGTGATAACGAGAGCTCCATTTCTTATTGCCACAGTTTCTGGGTGCTCTTCTTAACCCCTAGGTTGATGACACTCTTGAGAGCGACCCCCTTGGTGTCCAGATTCTAGAGTGCATTGGTGTCCTTAGTCGCGAGGGGGAGCTCTCTGGACCCAGGTTGATTTAGATGTGTTCACTGTTAATTATGGATTCACACGTGAGTCTAACCATTCAGAACCGGCACCCGTTCCGAGGGTTCTGGTGACTTAGATACATCGACGTCTCTTCATCAAGTCAGACTGCAGTTCCTCCCAAAGCTAGAGGGAGATGTCGGGTTTCTTCCTCCAAACAGAACTGTGAGCATGGTTTTAGCAGCCATGTATGGGAACAGGAACACTCTTGCTAGGTATGGGCGTTGTTGATATATACAAGCATCCTCTATACTGACCCCATAGGTTAATGACTGCCGCCCCCTATTTTGAGATGGCTGCTGTGTCCGCTCTGTCGGGGAATGGGACCGGGATGACCTTTGTTCCAACAGCATGCTGTCTGTTTGCTGCGGCGGCCTATGATCATGCGTCCACCGTCTCCTATCTACTTGGGGCTGTATCCTACCCATACAGTGTGGTGGTTGGGGCCCTTTCTCTGGCCTGTCTCATGGCCGCCCCAGCCACGGCCACTCTCCTGGTCGATAAGGTGAAGAGGGGAGATCTGGTAGCCAGCCAGAGACTGGTTGTTGGTTCCCACACCGTGAATGCATCGCCCCTCACATTGGCCTTGGTGGGGGGGAGTAATGGATGTGTGGTGCCTGTGCTAGACACAGTCAGACGCATTCCCTCCTCCTCCTACCGCAAGGGAGATGCATCTCCTGTCCATTTAGCCATACGAGCAGGACACTCAGTCACTGTGGTTGAGAGGCTTCTAAACCTAGGTGCCGATGCTACTCTTGAGGACCTTGATGCGGCAGCCAGACTACGTGACAGCGATGCTTGCAAGCTGATCGGGAACCACGTATCGAAGGTCGGAGATTAGTATCATGACGTAGAAAGTCTTCAGTTGTCTCACCATCAGATGTCTCCAAAGGAGTTCAGGGATCTGGGTGGGGTTGCTAGTCTATGTACCTCCATGCTGTCCGTAGACAAGGGAAGGTATCTGCAGAGCATCCTGTCTTGTATTAATAGTGTATTTTCAACTATCTCTCTCTGTATATCTTATCAAAGAGAGGAGAGCTTCGTTGGCATTGCTGAGGCTCGCACGCACTCCAAAGTGGTTCTTGAGAAGCGTAGCCTCACATATCTGGAGGCCATACGTTTACACTCTCATTACATGCTCCTTACCCGTCCTGGGTCATCGTTCCCATTCGCTGCGGCGCATCACCTCAAGAAGGGACTGGCTGTAGCTCCGTATCCAAAGGCTGCTGGTACTCCCCTGCTTCCTTCACCGCCCGTCCAGACTACAGCGGACGCGCACTGTGAGACGGACACCAGTATGGGCACTGATACTGCCAGTGACAGTGAGGAGGATAGTGCTGACCCTACAGGCGTGGAGGTGTGTCCAAGACAGACCGTGAGTGCGTTGTTTGCCGAAGCTGATTTAGAGGGTGTAAAGGGCAGAACTAGCCTCGTGGTGAATCCAGAGCATGTACTCGCAGTGAGGGAATTCTGTGAGAGAGTCTTACCCCCCATGCTCAAGATCCTTGCTAGGTGGGATACTGAGTGTTTATACCTCCAAGAAATCTAAATCATTCCCAGTACCGCTCTCACACCAGACTGTTCAAGAAGCATTACGGAGAGTCATACAGTGATGCCCCCGACAGGTTGGTACTTGCCGCAGAGCTCCCACTCCCAGCCTTTGTCCAGATGGTCACTATTCAGCAGGGTAGGGTGTTGAGCTATTCTTTTAGATGCATGTTCGTATTTGCCTCGGTGACTGACCCAGATGGGTTCTCCACCCTTGGCCGAATGGCTGTCACAGGGTGCGAGTCATCACTCAAGGTTTGCCTTTCCCTTTGCGGGACAGGGCAGATGCCCAGGGTCTTGGTAACCGAACTGGCGAAGTGTCTGCCTCTAGCAGGTAATGCAACACATCATCACCCAGATATAATATGATATCTAGGCAGTGTGTGAGTGTATCTGGGAATCCAGTGTTCTTGATCTTGGCCACACTGCTTTCTCCATTATTCCCTGTTCCTGACATCCAGTCCTCAGTGGCAGCTACCAGGTGGTTACTGTGCTGGCAGAGGCTGGTCTGGTGGGCCAAGGAGAATCGCTATCTGTGGGGACCAAGTACGAAATGAAACCCGGTACCTCTCTTCGATGAACCCTGTCTCACTCCAGGTTATGCTCGTTAGCCCTAGGTCGCCAGGCAGATACCTTCAAGGAAGTGCTTGTGGAGGCTCTCTATGAGGATGTGATGGAGGTTGACCCCAGAGGAGGTGATGATTGCAATTGATCTTTCCAGTTATACCTTTCTGCCGTTTACTCTCGGTTATCAAGGGACTGAGTATATGCCATTGCACACCCCAGGTAACCCACCCTTGGAGGGTTTCTGCCTTCCCAGATGCTCCTTTTCGATGCAGAGTCCATTGGCTTGTGCTGCCATGGGTGGCCCTGTTCATCTTCACGCCCAAGACTCCTCGGAGACACTGCCAGAGTCCGGAAGTGTTGTAAGTGTTGTCTCCCAAGAGGGGGGCGTGTCATCCGAGGATAGCGTGTATCGGATGGTGCTGGAGGAGGCCCTTTGTCTGCCGGATGAAGTATCGTCCGGGGTGGCAGGGTGGAACCCCATGCATCTACTGGCTCTGAGGGGAGCAGAAGGGCTCTTAAGATACAGCTTGGAGTCCCCTGAGGTAGTCAGTGCTTGCAGGTTGTCTGCTTCTCTGCCCACAGGAGGTGAGGATGATATATATATATATATATTCATATATGTAGAAGGCGTGGCTTTCATTCAAATTATCCCAACCTGTGTACGTTCTCTATCTGACAGTTAGGTGTCCTATATGCCAGTGATGCAGCAGATGATACTGTATTCTGGACTCGGTGTTGTTGCGATCGAGACACTAATGCTCTCGTTCCCAGGATATTCGGGAGACTTGAGTCTATGGTATGGCGCTAGAAATATATATGTCTCTGTGTTGTAACTGGTTATCCATGTACTTTCATGCGTTTTATCTTCAGGTTCTGGCACCAGTTACCCCCCTCTGTGTCGCATTGATGGCTGGTCACTTAGGTTGTGCATATCTTCTGGCAGACAAGGTGTGTTGGGTCAGAACTCCGGTGTATTATATGTAAATAGTGAGGGTTTTGCCAGTATCAGACGTGTTGTTACATGCATTCAGTGGGGCAAACCCACAAATCCTCTGCGCGTAAAGGAAAGAGTGTAAGTCTCACCCATAGGTTGGTGTCTCTACCAGGGACCTTGTGTGTGCCCTGGTCCACTGCCATGAAGTTGTACCCAAGCTGATGGAGCTCGGAGACGTCGATCCAGTCAGCTACCAGGAGATGCACTCATATAGGCAGGCTGTGAACGACGTGATAGACTCACCCCTCACCCAATTTGCAGCCAACCTTGGAGGGAGGGGACTCAGCTGGGTACGATGGGTCTCTGTCACGTGTGACTACAATAGTATATGTTCTCTTCGTGTTACAATAATCTAACCAGAAGTCTCAGCAACTTGGCCCTGATTACAACCCTTCCGCACCTGAGACACCTCTCTCTCTCTCCACCTCTCGGCAAAGCGCCCCTTCAGAGGGTGATAGCACTCTCTCATCTGTCGCTATGTATGCCGATAGGGAGAGGGGAGGGCGACTGGATTCCGCTGCCCTGCTCCCACTGTTGTTCCTTGCTGCAGCCCAGCAATCTCCAGAACGTCTAGCCTACTTCCTGCCTGTTTCAGAGGTTATGGTCTCCAATGGAGAACGAGTTGTGGGCAGTGACAGGCTGCCTCCAAACGAAGAGATACCAGGTCAGTCTGACTGTGTAGACCCTGCATCAGGACGAGGCCCGTCATTGATGCCCCCAGAGCTAGTGTTGGCGCTGCTTAGCGTGTCCTTGTCAAAGTCGAAGCTCCCCCCTCCTCCCTCACTTCCGGTGTTCCCCCTCTCTCTCGCTTCCCCACATACCCTCCCAAGTGTCTCCAACTGCTGTTCGGTCCCACCGTCGTCTCAGATATCTGGGGGTCGTATGGCAGAGTATCTGGTCTCCCTACTTATGAATTCCCAGCGAGGTGAGACATCTGATGACACACGCAGCCCAGTGCGTATGCTCAGTGTCTGTGAGTCGGTGCAGTTGGTGCTAGAGCTGGTGGTGGACTGCCCGTCCGCATTGTTGGCGACATCTGGTGAGGATGAGGTCTATGTGGTCATGAGGGAGATGCAGGTGGGATTGGAAGGATCGACCAGTCTTCGGTGTCTGACACACGGGACAGACGGTCACAGACGCGCAAGCACACCCACGTGGCCAGTATATAACCCATCTCACTCTCACGAAGCTTCCCTTCTCCAGGTGGCTGCCCTCCGAAGCATCCACCTCCCCACACCCCTAGATGCAGTGACGCACAGGAACGTGGCCGGAGTGTGCCTCCCAGGTGACTCTCCATCTCTCTATAGAGCCGTCGAGCTTCTGTTTTGCGTCGTGGTGTCCGGTAGTCCTTCTCTTCTGGATATTGCAGACACCCTCCTGCACCTGGAGGCAGCCACCCCTGGCATCCTGTCTCGCTTACTCTGGCGCTTCACCCTGGGGGACGCTGCCTTCCACTCTGGCGATGGGGGCCAGTGGGGTGAGGGGAGTCCCCTCTCAGACTATGTCACGGACATGGTCACAGCTATCTCCGTCCCCGTTCTGCCGTGTCTGCTGGCTGTGTGTGGGACTATGGAACAGAACACAGCTGGCCTCGGGTTCCTTTCAGCTCTGTCCTCCCTCAAGAAGACCTCGCTCGTGAAGGCAACACTGGCACCCATCAAGGTACGGGTGTGTTACCACTTGGAGGGTATATTTGTATTGGCTCTCTTTCTAATGAGGAGCAGGGTCATCAGCTTCCTCACTCCCCTTACCCCCTAGGTCAGACAGCGATTCCGCGCACAAATTCCTCCCCTTCTTCATGAGCAAAGCGCAGCCATTGACGGAGCCGCTTTCTGTAGTAATGGTTCTGGAAACCCTTCCACCTCCATGTCCCTTTCTATGCAGGCATCTCTTAACCACACGACAAAGGTATGACAAATGTCGGTTGATGTAATCTTCCCTGGGTGTTGTAGTATGTATCATCATTCTCACCCAGACTAGTAGGTTGGCGAAAGGGTCGACGGCATCCTCTCCGAACAGCCGCCGGAGCTCCGTCTCGCTCTCTCGCACGGCGGGTGTATCCCCAGAGTGAGTGGGGTCTGCCTCTATGGGAATGTCACATACAGTATCAGCACTCCTCCACTCACCTAGGTCAGTTGTTCATAGGGTTAGCCATCGTCTCTTCGATGACGCCATGAAGACATGGCTCGAGGTGCCCCCTCCCAAGGAGAGCTATCTGACTGACCGCACCACAACTGCTCTTGGACACTCGACCCTCGGCAGAGACGCAGATATATTCACCCTATTAGTGCAGTCAGGATTCGACGCCAATGCCGGTGGGTAATCATATTCACTACTTTTCTACATTGTGATGTATCCCCCCTTTCTGATACTGCAGTGGACGGTGACCATGTCACACCGCTGTCGATTGCCGCCACTCACAGGAGGGACCTGACTCCATCGTCTACTAGTACCAACGCAGGGTTCGGGTTTGATCCCACAATTACCAGCCTTCTCATACAGGTATCAATAGCGGTGGTGTGCCATGTTATAATTCTATCCTGTTTTGACTGATACTCCCGCTTCTGTGGTCTCCTCCCAATGACAGACTACTAGAGGGGCTATATGCCGCACCACATCAGGACCCCAGAGGATGAACCCCTTACATATAGCGTGTCTTTACGGAAACACGCCTGCGGTTCGGTCACTGGTCAGGGACGGCTCGGCGGCAGTGTTTGAGAAGGTATCCGTATCAGTATCTATATATACTACTGATACTGAGAGTCTATATGTTGATGGCTGTATATCAACAGTACAAGTGTGTGTTAATATCATATGTGAAGGAGTGTTTTCCGAAAGTACTATGGACTGGATTGATTCGTTGTTGATGATGTGTGCTCATTGCGTATCCAGGTTATGTGTTGCAAGCTAGATACTGATACTGACCCCCTCTCACTCTACTAGGACACTCGCGGCCGATTACCGATGGATATGACCCTGAGCAGTCTCTATCACATAGTGTGCGAGGGATGGGTGGATAAGGGAGTGCCGAATCTGCCCCCTCCTTGGGAGGCCACCTGCAATGCAACTGCGTCTATAGTAGCTAGTGAGCTCCCTGATGTTCTCAAGGGCCCGATACCCAGTGTGATAGATCTAGAGGAGACGCTCTGCTTCCTCCTTGCCGTGGATCCTGGGGCCGCCACACGCATCCTCCCCCACTCTGCCTTCTTGCCCTTCTGCGGCCACTCCCTTCTGGCAGCAGGTAGCAGTATCAGTATATGTCTATGTCTACTTGTCACTATTTATACTGTACTGGTACTGATACTGATACTCTCTTCTGACAGCAGTAAAGTGGTGTGTGTGTGACATACAATGGTGGGATCTCTGGTCCTTTCTCTTCTACTTTCCCGTTGTCTCTGACACTTCATTCTCACTGTCAGCGTGCTGCATGAACCTCTGGAACGTAGTACAAGTAATTCTCACAGTCATCCTATCTCCACCGGCTGTGGCAGATCCTGCGCCCTCGCCGTGTGAGTGCGCCACCCTCCCTCCCTTGGTGTCGTGCATCCCCCTGGCATGTGCGTATGGGACAGACACACCACTCGACAGGTGTGTGCACTATTGACTCTATGGTATACTCAGCCCATGGGACAGGGTCCCTTGGCTTCAGTCCTATATAGATGGTGTACGATTGAGTTTCGCCGTCGCTCTCCATCCATCTGGTACTATCCTATACCTCCTGATGCCAGGTGTCGTTACTATGGAGTCGACAGAGAGTATCCGCTCCCTGGTCAGAAGTCTCACAGACGTCGCTCTGTGGGGGCAGAGAACAGGGTATGCTGCAGTCAACCCCTACTTCAGTATCGTTGTGGTGTGAGAGTCTTGAACGATATGTGACCACCTTGGGCTGTTCTGACATGCTAACGACTAGGATGCCCGCACCCTCTCCCAGCGCTGGCACTCGGCAGTACATGCCATGTACCCCCCCTTGCACCTAGCGCAGCTGCGACAATGCTCAGAGCAGAGCCTGCGAACAGCTGCAGAGGTCATTCTGAAGAGAGGTGCGAAGTTCTACGTCAGCACTGATGCTACGTACTGTCGATGCTACGTACGTTTATCGGTTCTCATGACAGGTCAGGATAGGCTGTGTGCACTGGACTATGTTTGTGCCTCTGGGAGGTGGGATCTTTGCCAGTTCCTGCTCCACATATGCATCAGAGGCATGTCGCCTACCAAGGCATTACTCGCTAACCTGGCATCAGGTACGCTTGATGGGTATTCGTTAACTCACCTGTTCTGTATCTCTGGTACACGTCTAATATCAAGGATCCACCCGTGGTCCTGGTTTTACCCTTGCACACATAGCGTGCAGGCCTCTGCGATCTGACCCGGACCCCCCCTCTCCCTGTGACTTTGTGTGTGGTTCACAGGGACAGGACAGTGTACCCCGCAAGGTCCATGTTTCCTTTGCGAGGAACCTCTATAGGCTGTTCCCGATGCTGTTTACCCATCCAGACAGACATGGGGAGCTACCACTCGCTCTGGTGCCCCCTGAGGTTATAGAGAAGGTCCGAGGCCCTGGTGTGGACTCCAGCCTAGGTGTCCTAGGGGGTGTTGCCTCAGGCTCTGTCCCAGACTCTTTGCCGGATGCCTCCGGTCACTCACTCGGGGGTGTGTTCAGGAGACCCGTGGTTAAGCTCCCCTCCCTCGTGTCGTTTGTACTCAAGAGCAACCCCCACTCCAAGTGGCAGAAGAGGCTCCTGCTCGACACCCACCTTGGTACGCAGATAGCAGAGTTCAGTCATTCCACCCCACTCTCACCTCAGGTATCCGATATGCAAATATCCACGGTCTCCCTGAAGGAGAGACCCGTGTCTGTGAGACCACACTGGCTATGCTTAGGTGTGCCAAATGTGTCTTCTTCAGTAGTCTTTTCCTCACCATCAGGGCTACTGCTGGTTCTAGGTCTGAAAGGAACAGACTACTTCCATGGCAAAGCATTGATGCGTACACTGATATACCACCAGACTCACATGGGGTCCCTGCCAAGCAGGAGTTCTGCCATCATCTGTCAGTCACTGTGGGGGGGAGGACGTTCGGTTTCGCATTTCCTAATGCAGAGGTTGGCATTGCTGTATTATTCTCTGCATCAGTCATTCTCTTTCAACACTCTCATGTATGTATATGTTTGACCCCTCAGGTGAGGAACGTGTGGATGGCATTAATCAGACACAAGACAAGGGGACGATGACTCCGGCCCAGAGTCCCTGGGAGTACATTGATTGACAGTCAATGGAGGATGTGTACGATATGTCCAGTATCTGTGGACCGCGATCTTGAGTTGTGGTGTTCATACATGCAACATTTGAGTCATATGATATCATAGCAGTAAAGCATTCATGTCATCCAGTCAAGTAAGTGCTCTATTCCAGAGTACTCATAGACTATGAGTTATAGTACCCACTCTAGCCATAGTGTAACCCTCTTTTGCGCACTCACTGAATTGTAACCTATTTACAGCGCCCTGGACCCCCCGAAATATTAGCACCATACCTTATTGACTGTATTTAGCTTGCTTGTTATTTGGGGAACTCCGTAATCTCTGAGAAACTGGTGTTGAGGTCGTGTTTGCGGCACTACCTATGTAGGATGGGTATCTGAGTGGATCCATTCGCGTAAGTAACCGGTGTCCCCCATATATATGTAATCAAACACAGTGCACTG
>BDIP01000818.1:0-14420 GCA_003568945.1 Kipferlia bialata
TCCCCCTCCCTCTCTGTCAAGGTGGGGTCCACCGTGGTGCTCTCCGACACCCTGATCGTGACGCAGCAGATATCAGAGTCTCTGAGCTCCGTTGTGGGTCAGACCCTCTCTGCTACAGGGTTCAGCATTATGGTGTCTCCTGAGGATACATGTGGAACATTCATAGGTGGTATGTCACTCACTGCTGAGGTACACGATGAGGATGGTGCATATGTGGCCAGTGTACCTCTCGTAGAGACTAATGTTATGCTCTATGAGGGTATTGCTACCGTCAGTGTTGAAGGGGTGTACTCTATATCCGTTCCAGTCTGGGGTATTACCCTTACAGGAGAGGGTCATGCCAGTGTATTGATGGCAGAGGGGGATGATGGGATTACCTACTCACCTTCACCAACTCTGTCGGAACCGTACATGGTTGTCTCCAACCCTGTGGCTCTGGGTGGTTCCATGGACGTTGGTCTATCTGTGGTTGACATTGGGGGTTATGTGATACCAGCCAGTCTCGGAGTATCAATGGAGTGGCAGGGAACGGTATATACTGGGTCTGATATAGGATGGGAAGTGTCCTCGGGCACTTACTCAATATCCCTCTCCGCCCCTTCTGATCCCACAGATCTTGGTTACCACGTACTTGCTGTGTACCTGGATGACGATTCAACCCCTTTCATATCCGTTAGTGTCGGAGTGGGAGTTAGTGCTGGGTCCCAGTGGGTTATGGCATCCACCTCTCTGGTCTACGAAGGGTCAGGTTCATCTCCTTTTGCAACATGTGGGCATATGCCATTCACCTTCTCCCTCCTTGGATTTGATGGCTCCTCCTTGGAGACTGACCTCTCTGATGATGTGTCCGTCTATTGGAGTAGTTCAGTGTCTGACCAGGACGCCACACTCTCGTTTGAGAATGGTGTGTATTCAGTCGACACCATTGCCCCTAACGAAGCCAGAGAGCATAGTCTCTGTGTGGCTGTCTCTGGGGTGACTCTCCAAGAGTCTTCGATGTCTATTGTACAGACAGTATCAGAGGGAAACAGCGACATCAGTAGCGACACGCTGTCTGGTTCTGTGTTCGCTGTACTGTTCTCCCCAAGAGACAATTGTGGGACATACATCTACGACCTTGAGATATCAGGGGAACTCTTCAGTATGGGGGGTGTATCTATGGGACCTGTGGTGTTTAGAGAGATGAGAATGACATACTCCCACTTCGCGAGTGTCACTGTACCGGAAGAGGGGCTTTACCGTCTCAGCGTGACTGTAGAAGAGGTGGAGTTCTCTGTCGACTGCTATGCGAGTGACAGGGTTGTGGAGGTTGATAGTATTCCATACTATCCATCTTCTGCGTACACAGCATCGACGTTGACTGTGGGTAATACCGACTCTTGCATTGCAATAGGAGGTTCCTATGAAGTCGGGTTCTCACTTGTGGACGTGACTGGAACACTTGTCCCAGAGAGGCTGGATGTGTCCATTGTGTGGGAGGGTGTAGAGTACCCAGAGAGTACCATTGAGTGGGACGGGTCCCAGTACACCCTGACTCTCGATGTTCCAGCTACCATTGATGACATCGGTCTCCACTCTCTGGTAGTGTTTCTGGATGGTAGCACTGAACCCTTCGTCACTGTAGATGTGGTGGCTGCAGTTGAGGCAGGCACTAGCTGGGTATTCGACACATCCCCTCTCCTATACTCCGGATCTGAGTTATCTCCGTATAGCACATGTGGCCAAATGGAATTCTCACTTTCGCTACTGGATGGAGATAGCAACGCCGTTGACACCATCTTGGAGGATGGGACAGTTACCATGTCCTGGACTGGGACTGGGAGTGACTACCCTTCTGTCAGTGTGTCACAGAGTGGGGACACCCTCACTGCAGTGACCCTAGCACCGTCAGAGGTCGGGACCCACTCTCTGTCTCTCTATGTGGGCGCTGTCTTAATGCAGACAGTGTCTGTTGACTTGGCACAGAGGGTATCAAGTAATCAGTCCTCTATATCGGCACCGGCCTATGTGTACACTGGAGGTAGCTTTGATGTTGACGTTGCTGTCAAGGACTCTTGTGGAGTTAGTGTGATAGGACAGACACTGAGTGTATCAGTTGTAGATGCTGATTCGGTTCCGGTGGATACTTCTTATCCAGTCGCAGTTACTGACAGTGTTGGTTCTGGTAGCTACACACTCACTGCCTCGGGTATATACCCTGAAGGTGTCTACAGTGTACATGCCACTGTAGGCGAGACCTCATGGTTCCAGTCGCTCACTGTGGCTGATATCATTGTCACATCGGAGACAAGTGTCACTCAATACTCAGTCTCAAGTACTCATTCCTCTGTGGAGTTCGGTCCCACATCTGATAGCGTCAACCACCGGGGTGCACCGTTCACCGCCACCATCATCATTCGAGAGGTGTCTGGGGCAGTAGTAACTGATGCTCTCAGTGTCACTGCAGGGTTTGGCTCAGATGATGTTCCAGTTGTATTGGACTCTGATGACTATTCCACGTATACATACAGCGGCCTAGTGCCCTGTGATGAGGGGACGCACACCTTCAGTGTCCTTGTTAGCGGCATACCTGTACTCTCTGTCAGTGTGACGCCAGAGAGCCAGTTGTCAGTGAGTCACAGCTCCATCCTCGTAGTAAGTGGAGGGTTGACGACAGATCCTTTACATGTCGTGGTGGGGACTCCTGTGCCCATCTACTTCATCCCTCGGGACGCCTGTGGAGCACCTATGGGAGCTGACTTCACGGAGTCGAGTGATGTCAGTATCGTGGTAGAGTCAGAGGAGGGTAACTCAGATACCCTATCTCTAACTGAGCTATCCTGCAGCTACACCCCTCTGGTGGAAGGGATATATACTGTGAAGGGAGTGGTTGGGGAAGAGTCAGTGGAAGGTCTCACAATGTGTGCCAACACCATGTCCGTAGACATCGATGGGGTTGCCACATATGTGAGCACCTCAACTTCTTCTCTCGATGGTATACCATCGCTGGTGGCCTTGGGTGACAGCCTTACACTCTCGCTGACTGTATGTGATATACTGGGTGGTGTAGTGTCGGACGAGGCGTTGCCGGTCTCTGTGGCCTGGTCAGGATCAGATGGTGATGTATCAGTCACTGCTGGTCCCTCACACTATAGTGTAGAGGTGGATGTACCCTCTGACTCTATGTTGATTGGCGACCAGTCCCTTTCTGTCACTGTTGGGGATACCCTTCTGATTAGTGACACACTAGTACTGGCAGCTAGGTCTGGTACAGCTGCTGACACCAAGGAGAGTGTATGGGTGGCCTCGGCAGCACTGGATGTCCCTGTATCGGCTCAGACGTGTGGACGTATCTCGTATGGCTTATCTCTTCTGGACCCAGATGGAGTCCTCGTGGGATCAGACCTCTCTCAGCAGCTATATGCAACGTGGGGTGTATCTGAGGAAGTGGTAGAGTTTGACTCAGTGTCCAGTTTCCAAGATGGTCTCTACACTGTGGGACTGGATGTTCCTAGCTCAGCAGGCGTCCACACACTATCCACCCATCTCCGTGATCCCCTCTCCTCCACTGGAGTCAGTGTAGGAATGACTAGTCGTGACGTCAGTGTGACCAGAGCCCTCAGTGTGACCCAGAGTGGAGTGTCTGTCTCACAGTCAGCTATCCACAACGAGCCAGTCTCCGTCAGTGTCTCAGTCAAGGACGGATGCAACACCGCAATGTCCGTAGCTGCTGTTACGGTTAGTGTGACAGACCGCGCAACAGACACTGTTCTAGTTCTCGATGGTCTCTCCCAGGCCTCAGGGGTGGACGAGTATGTGACGGACCTGTCTCTTCCCACCGGAGAGTATGATATACGAACCACCGTGACTGACGAGTCGGTGCACTTTGCAGTCATATCCCCTCTCTCTGTCACTGATCCTGTCCCATGGGCACGCATTCTACTAATCTCTTTAGGAGTGGTAGTAGTCTTCCTTGTAGGGTCGGTTCTTTCTGTTTACCGCAAGAGACTGACAACCATGCTGATGGGCAAGACGGCCACGAAGGCTAAGGGTCGTACCCTCCCGGCTCTGTCGACCAAGGATGGTGGGAAGGAGGGGGCATATGTAAGGGGAGTACTTGCTCGAAAGGGCAGGCCTCTGGGGAGTACCCTTGGTTCTCGAATCGGTACCGCTGGAAATGTGAAAGTACCATCTGGCAAGCAGCCTATCTTGCACAACGCAAGTGACACAGCTAACTCCCCAACCACTGGTGTTCCCCCTCTGTCTAAGGGTCTCTCTGCAATGCTGGATGCCCCAAGAAAGGCTGCAACACCGCCAGAGTCGTCCGGCCACAGCAAGCCATTTACGTTACCTCCCATACCTGTTAATACCTTCACCCGCAAGAGAAGTTCGCTGTCCTTAAAGGACCTTCCGGCTCCCCCTCCTGTTCTGGACTCAAGGCGCCTGTCCTTCTCCCAAGTCATGCCAAACGGCGTCAGACGACCATCTGAGCCCTTTGCTCTTCCCACATTCTCCGTTACAATGCCTTACCTTCACTCGGAGTCGGAATCCTCAGACTCCGATTTGTGATTGCAGTATTCCATAGATTTGTATGATACTTAGCAGCAGTCCAAGTCTTCAGCGTTATGACTCGGTTCTAGAGTCTCGAGTTGATGGAATGCTCATTGTATATTGAGGGTGCGTGTTGTTTCTATATACTTAGAAGTGACTGCCGTTTACATGCCCAGTACCGTCTACCTCTGGAGACATATACAACCCATGGTGTACACTGCAACTTTCATGAGGCTCTTCGGAAACACTCCTAATTTCCTCTTCCGCCCACTCGTCATACAGCACTGCATTTACTTCTGCGTGTGCTGCTATATCCTTTAGCACAGGGACTAAGTCCGCTCGGTGATCAGGCACACACCTAAGAGTGAGTCGGTTGTAGATAAGACTGCGTTGACCTCGCACTGATTCAAGTAGTGTATATAGAATGATTACATCTCCACTCACTTCTCTACGAAGGCTGAGAGGTCTTCACACATGTGCGTGAGGATGAATCTGTCAACTTTCAACCACTCCACTAGTGCAGTTCGGGATCCAATCACAACCTGAAGAGTCAGACTATCCCCTCTTGTCAAAGATCTCCTATTTCTCCGAGGATCTGAGGTATCCTGGGAGATACAATATGTATCATACACAATATATGAATAATGTATACTATACATAGTAAATCATCGTCACAGTGTGATATATAGCTGTCGAATCCTACCCTGTCAGTCAAAAAACACATTCTGTGTTCAATTATCGACATCATGTTCTGTCTTCTCCCGATGCTGGTTGCTAGGTTGAGGGACACCTCCCACTCTGATGGTGAGTCTCACATGTCATAAGAGCTTTGTACTCATAAGACTACATGACGACTGGATACTGTAGAGTACATGCCTTCGCACAAATACCCCTTCCTAAGTATCTTGAGCATGGTACCCAGCAAGAGACGCAAGGTCACACCTGTAGTGGTTGTGGCGCCTGAGTGAGTTAACAGTGTATTCCTAAGTAGTTGTATTCTCTCGAGATGTTTGGACCTAGGATACTCACCAGGGTCAGAGAGAGTCACAAACGCTTCTCCAACAAGATCGTACTCTTGCGAGTGACACACGATGCGTGGCCTTGTAAAACCCTGCAGGATGTAAGACTCGGAGCTTCAGTAATAGCGTCGAGAAAATAGAAGCCGTACCATGTCGAATCCATGAAAGGTACCAATCATGATGTCTCTGACGAACTCTCGGAAGCAAGGATAGAATCCTCTAATAGGGATGAGCTGGGAGTCAGGACAATGCTTCCCATAGCAAATACACTCATTATGGTCCTCCATTACCTGGTCCAGAAGTAGAAAGAGAGAACACGAATGCCTAATTGACACATGATCTCCAGGATACATTAGACCTGACCGTCAGTTACTAACAGACTATGCTATTCTCAGAACTGTATATGTTCATCGCTCCAACTCTGGCCATTGCTACATACCTGCTGGGTGGTTTAGAGCGGCAATAGTAGCGTCGCTCATTGCGATTCTGTCAACATAGGAAAAGAACCCAGCGACTAAAAGAGCCAAAGAAGCACTGTCTCCAAACCAGCTGCGAGGTTTCCTCTGATTAGTAATGACCCTTCGATGTGGAGAGGCGCCAGATGGGGTCAACCGCAGTTCCATCAAGATACGCCTCAGACGTCGCAATAGAAACAGACATGCTGTAACCTCTGATGAAGCACTGCCTGCTATAAGGGGCTCTGCAGCCATCAAGATACGTCCCAGGCAGCACTCAGGGATCTCAGACATGAGGCAGAACTCGCTGGATATTCTCTGCAGTGTCCTTGTGACAGGATACGCACTGCTGTCTGCGAATGCGGTGGAGTCACTGTTCCACTGCAAAAATGCATCAATATCAGAAAATTTGCCAGCCCCTTCTTCTCTGAACCTGTCGTAGTCATAAAGGCTTGGGATATCAATGTCCCCACAGGGGCAGGGCAAAATAGGCTGAATGAAGCTTGTCAGTTAGACGCAACCTCCACAATTGTGCTAAGAGTGAAATGCATTCAACCATTACTATGGTCCACAGATTCCCTTACCTCAGCTGCCAGAATGTTCCCAACTCATCTGCATTCCCATGGTATATATGGGTGGGAGTGAGCTCATGCAGGCCCAGCTTGATCTGACGGCAGAGGGCCATAGATACATATATAACAGCACAATATTGAAAACAGCTAGAAGAGTAAGCTTATATATAGAAAGGGATAGAGTGCATTCATATTGTGAATCACAATATGGTGAGAAAGATAAATACGCAAATACCGTACCTGGTACTCGGGAAAAGCACACACTGCAGTGTAGAAGGAAAGGATCTTCTCTTTGTGGGGAAAGTATGCAAAGTGGAATCTTTTCATCTTGTTGATTGTGACCAACAGACCCGTGTCGAGTTTCCAGATCTTGTAACACCCTGTAGTGGGTGAGCTACGTTGAATCATCCAAAGGATGGTAATGGCTCTTCAATCCAGTATACAGAATCTATAGGACGAAAAGAAATTGAATACCTTTAACATTGGGATCACCGTGCTTAGTGAACATGGAGTGATCGGTTGGTGCCATGTATGGAGGGGAATCCATAAGACTCCTGTAGTAAGAGAAGAAAGAGAAAGCTCTGGTCATGAATACATTTGTAGACAGTTAGATGCACCAACCTCATGTCCTCCGAACAATACACAGGACCTAACTTCCCGTTAATTAGAGACCTGGCGCAAAGACCAGAAGTGTGGGTGCGCCTGTGGTCAGATGTTATCGTCCATAAGGTTACACCATTTTGGTAGTCCCAAGACTAGTAGAGAAGAATCTCAAGTAGCAGAGTACCTGCATGAATAGGTGTTGCAAACCCAATGCACACGTGGTACAAAGAACGAGTCTTCACTGTCGCGTGTGGCCTCTGGATCCACCATGTAGTGAGGCAGAGGCCGAAGTTCCCATGGCCACTGGATGTCAATCATCATTCCACCAGTGGTGAATCACTGTAGAAGTGTACTACACATATATCCACCATGCATCATGACATTCCCAGGCATTAGGTCATATCTTATGGTATGATACTCACCTCAGGGTGTCTAAGCCTGTATTGATAGACACTGCCCATCAGGATAGATGTCCTCATTGACTTGATATCATGCCCATGCATCGATGGACACAGGGAGACCACGCCTAGTAGGTTCAGTATCTGCTCGTAGGGGGAGGCCGCAGAGCTCTTGCTCACAAGTCGGGAGCGTACCTAGATTGAGTATCATACGAAGGAGTCGCCCCAATCAAGTTGATAATTAACTCGTGAAGACAGTGATATAGAGCAGTGAAAGCTGTGACACACGAGTCTTCCTCCAGCATGTCAACTTGACATTGTTAAGACATACCGTCTCTTGTGATGGAACGTGATGAAAGGCCGAGAACATATTGTCGTCCTGCATCTGGTCATGAGTACCATGCTATCGATAGAATAATCTTTCTTACATCCACGACTTAGTATCCTCCATACTATGGAGTCCATAGAGTCGCTAGCGGAAGTCAATGGCTCAGGAACCATCATCTATATGTATATATGTATATATATACTAAGAGGAGTTATCATCGTACTCACTTGCGGTAAAATACTCTTGACTACCCAGTTCACAGGAATCTCCCACCACCTAGGTAAGACGGCTATAAATAACCCGGCAACAGATCTCAGAGCGACTGTCAGCTCCGATACTGGCGCTGCTCCTGCAGATATACATGCGAACATGGCTGTGACTGTAGCCTGGTGCTGCATCCACTCCTGTCGAAGAAGAGGCTGAGAGTTAGAAGTCAGCAAGTCTCGCACCATAGAACTATCCAACCACGTAGTCTTCATCACATGTGATTGCCGTACAATGATATAGGCTCGGAAGAACTGTCGCAACTCCGGTGGACGGACACCAGACCGAAGTGACTCCATAGCGAGGCCGCCAAATCTTCCTGTTCATCAGAAGCGGCCAAATATTATACACCCGTGTGTATGAAGCCATACCACTCCTATACTGATTGCACCTGAGACCAACACTGCAGGAACATCTCCGTGTTTGTAGAGATAGTCCCTCGCTGGGGACCTGAGGTGACTGTGACAACTACTATGTGCATAAAGACTACAATCAGAGTTCTTTGTATCTCTAGTATAATATCAGCACCTGTCAAGAAACATCAGAGATGACAAACCGGGGAAGGCCCTGACTAGGAACAGGGCTACCCAGGAAGTATACACAGCCATGCTGTGAACTCGAGGTGGGCAGACAATAGATATACACACCTGTCATCAGTCGTAAATGACCACATATATATGAGATAGGATATGTGATCGGGTATTGGGTCGGAGATTTGGACCATAGCGGAGTATGAAGTCTCTTGTAATGAGATTCTCATTACTAATGAGAATATACACATATATTCAGAGAACGTTACCAGTGTGATCAGGCCAAGAACTATCCGAAGAGCTTCGTGCCTCTCGTTTGACACCACACAGACCTGCAGTTGGAAAGGGATAGAGAAATGAGTAGATCAATATACATATTGATATATGGTGCATACTGTAGCACACTATGAGGTATTGTTTGTAGCTCAGACACAAGAAGTAATCAATGCATTTCTCCAGTAAAATACTGTATGCGACATATAGTCTCTGTCGTCATTTCCTTACCTGCTGTAGCTGTCCATAGACACGATCATAGTTTCTGGGGTTAGCATGTATCCACCGTGTCGCATTGACCTATACTATAGGGTATATCTCACCTACGGTATGTGTCTTTGAACGCAGAAGTGAGGTGCAGGGCCACAGCAACCGAGAGGCCGGCGCATACCACATATAGTATGACTGTTGCAATGGGGCTTCCACACACACCACATATACATGCGACAACGGATGTGCTGCAATTAGAAACTTACTTCTAAAGCTACACTATACTGGGGACTCCTATTCTCTACTGACTACGTCATTAACCTGAGACACACGAACTCCGTAATAGAAGTCATACCTGGTTAGCAGGCTCAACGAGAATTTGGCTCTATACCAGGAAGGCGTGTGATGCAACATAGAGAGGACGTTTCGGTACATCAGAATGCATGGAAAAAGAGACAGTCTTGGGTTCCTGCACTAAGATCCCATTCAGTATGGGTAGTGTCAATGCTATTGGTACAATTGTGGGAGCACTGTACCTCTGTATCTTCTGGCCAACCACTAGACACATGGCACTGGTCAGGAAGTACAGATACAATCCGCCTCTGGTAGAGAACATTTGCGGCTGGAACCCGCTCGCGTGGCCTACAGCTACCTGAGTCAGAAAGAGACTGGCTCAATGTGTCAATTGATGTGCCACAATCGTGTTGTCACACACCTCTTACACTACCAGGTCTCGTCTGGATCCAATGAAGAGACGATACCTCAGTTTCACGAATCATTAACACCTCAAATATCTCGGATACTATCACTCTTCACTGTATAGAAGGTGTCTCCTGGCTGCGGGTTTCTATTCAGATTGTTCCATCATCCCAAAGAAATACAATACGGTATCGAAGTATCAAAGACCTCAAATATAATCTTGAAACATATATCTGGCCAGTGCATCTAGACTAGATGATCTAGTGGAATGCGACTCCACTGGGTGCCCTCACCGCCAGTGTGGCAGTGGTCCCAGGCTCTGCCTCCAGAGAGACAGTATACTTGCCAGAGGGGAAGTCTCCAGTGAACTGCAGTGAGAGAAAAGAGAAATGAAGCCAGTGCCTCTGAGGAGCTATCAGTACCATTAGTCATACAAAACACACCTGGCAGTATCCGTAGTGGGACATCTTGAACCTGTAGGGCCCCTCAATGATGAGTCTGATACGCTGCCTTCCTGGACATAAGGGTATATGCTAATATATATATACTATCTATATGACATACAGGTGAGAGAGACTAGACCAGTACCCACCTGTGTCGGTGTGACATGCAAGGCCAAACTCCGTGTTGCCAGAACCAGACAGGAACATGGTGGCATCACGACCAGCTAGGGTGAGGAAAGAGAGGAAGTAAGAGAGAAATTCAGACTAAAGTCTCAGAGGTATAGGACCCTACCGTGTATGTGCGTGGTGGCCATGTTGTGTCCTGTCCAGTTTGTAGCGTTCCCAATGTGCATCCTGGGAGTGAGAGGCGAGTAAATGTATACTCTCCCTATCATTCTGTATTCGTATGTACTTACTTAGTGAGTGGGTCACTGGAGGGTGCCAGGGCCATACTGGGCACAGTTGCTGTCAGGATGTAGTTCCCTGTCTGGGCCGCCCCGTGAGTACAGGGGACTAGGATGTAGGCAGTGTTGGTGGTGAGCCTGGGGGTCAGCATATACTAGACAATACAACACAAGAGAAAACCACAAAGTAGTGTCGTGTCTAGGATAAACAGAGTGACCGATACCTGACATTCTGTGTCACGCAGGGTGCGGGTATGAAGGTCGGCTCAGCAACAGGGGGGACATCGACATCGCCATGCCTGAGAGGGTGAGGGGCATACTATGAAAATACAAAACTCATATGTACAATATTGTGTCTGTATACACCCACTCACTTCTGTCTGACTGCGAAGAGCCTCTGCTTGGAGTGCCTTGGATTGGCCTTCAGGACATAGACCCCTATGGCATGCTGCAGCTCCTCCTTTTTGGTCTGGTACAGGGCAATGTCAACATGGACCTCTCGCATCAGATTGCTGGCTGGAATCAGTATTGAATACATATACACCAAATTCTACATGAAATAGTCTTTGGTCATTGGAAGTATACATGAGGATATATATGTTTCAACAATGAAATGTATACACAATACACTCACATATCATGAATGTGTGCTGCGGGCTGCATGCAAAGCTGCCCCTTGCCGGACTACCCCCTGCAGTAGAGGGGTTACCACCACTGGCAGGTGCCCACATGGAGTTCTGGGTAGAGACAGTGGTGAAGTAGCTGGGTGATTGTGGGGGGGGGGGTAAAATGTTTGATTGGATATATATGGGACCAACACATTACTACTGTACGAGAACGTGTCAAAGAGTGGGTAATACCTCTTGAACGCCTTTGCCTTCAGGAGCATGTGGGATGTGTTGGAGAATGAGCGTATGCAGAACAGTCCCTCATTACCCCTGTCAAAGACTGAGGGGACAACACAGAGCCTGGTCGCTGGGCCCTTTGCGTGAGACATAAGAGAGAGAGAGAGAGAGAGAGAGAGAGAGAGAGTGTGGTCCGTACCGGCTTGAGGATGACATCGAGAACCTGTTCCCTGGTGACTGTCCAGGACGGGGTCTTGCAGTGCAGGTGGGCCTTGTCGAAGGCCTGTACTCTGCTGCCTAGGAGTCAGACAGAGGTATTATTAGGTATACATGAAGAGAGAGAGAGAGGGAGAGAGAGTACCTGTGTCGATGTCTGAGGGTGTCCCCTCTGGGTATGTCATGACGTGCATACCAAGTGCCATCAAGGGGCGGTTGTTGATGCGAGTGTCCTATGGGATCAGCATATACTATAAATACTGTTCGACTTTGAGTGGATACTGTAATATACACCCTGTACCTGCTGCGCCAGTGACAGCACAATGTGTCTAGTCCCGTTGGATGCACCCACTCTCAACTCAAACATAGGGGCATACATGCCAATCTGACTGAGGGGGTGAGACATCGACACTGTAGGAATTATTTAGATGATCATAACAGTATGCATATATATACAGGAATGTCCAGTGCCTATATACCTCGAGCTAAACACCCCCGTGGCACTGTTGTCCTTCTTGGCCCACTCGCCATACTGCCTGGGGGTAAGCGTTCTCTCTCTCTAAATACACATTATTATCTCATACATACTACTTTGTATGAGTTGGAGACCACTACTGTTATGTTCAACATACAGTAATATGAAGACCACTCACTTTCCGCTCTGCTGGAACTTGGTGGGCAGATAGCAGAAGTCCATGTTGGTGAAGACAGTCATGAGGATGTCGAGGGGCATCCACGAACAGCCTGGGATAAGAGATAATCTAATTTAAGTGAATAATCAATTACAGCACTGACCATTGTTTTACTCAGAAGAAGTATGAGATGTATACTTCCTTACCCTCGTCCTTGCGGACCTTTGCCAGCATCTTGTCCCTGTGCACTAGGGGTATGGTGCCCCAGCTTGACTTGTCAGCGGCATGGAAGGGACCACTGTACTTGGTGCTGCCTGGTGTTATAATTATACATAATAATACTATATGAGGAGAACACAAGCTAATAGACAGAAGAAGAGGGATTGAATGGCCAATGTATTGAATGACATGATATTTAGACTCACCATGGGGGTTACGGCACAGGACCATCTTGATGGGCTCTAGACTGGGGGTGAGAGAGATACATAGTAACTAATACACATGCTGAGTCGTGAATTCTATAGAGATATAGTGCTGTAGCACTCACCCCTGTCTTGGAATCTCGAACACACCCAGGACCGAGTAGGCGTGCAGTGTTGTGATGCCATACTTTGCGGCATATGCGTTGTCCTTGTTGGCACTGCACCCCATGGCACCCGTACCCTGGAGTAAGGGAGGGGGGGGGGGGAGGGCATATTCTATAAATACTATTGTATCTAGCATATACCCAAATGAACTGTGAAAGGGAAGAAATGGATATATATGCCTTCGGTGGCATGAGTAGTATCTAGATATTGTACACCCACCCTTGAGAAGACTGCGTCCATCCTGGCCCATAGTTCCTTAGCCCCAGGAAGGGGGCCCTTAGAGGAGGGGGAGGAGGATCTGTGGTCAGAGAAGAATGATTGGACCACAACTCAATACCAGTATTATGATTGTTAGATGATAGTATCCACTCAAGAGAGAAGTATATACCGTACCCTGACAGGGAGTGTGTGGGAGGGGGAGAGAGAGCGTTGCTGTTGGCAAGGCTGGTACTCTGCTTGGCCCTCTGCTCCTCTCTCTTGACCTCTCTCTCGGCCAGGGTGGAGAAGTGAAGGCGGAAGCCTGTGGGTGAGACACACAGATGTATATCTGTTCACAATACACCAATTAGGTCCCATGCATACCTACCCCCCCTGTCAGGTCGGTCAGGGCATCTGACGTGATACCACCTGAGAGTGAGAGGGAGGAGAGAACGCCTAGTCAAAGGAGCGTACATGCATACTAGTACATACACACATATATATATATACTCACCTATGATGGCTGCATATGACCCATGCAGCTTGGCATATGCCTTCTCGATGAAGGAGACCCACAGCTCACCCTGAGGTCAGGGGGGGGGGGGGCGAACATAAGGTACAATACATATATGTATGGAGTGAAGATAGTACCTTCTCAGTAGGGGGAGTGGGCGAGCAGAAGGTAAGATATTTATATATATGTGTTTAATGGTAATAGACAGTACCTTCTCAGCTGATCTGGCGAATGCGGGCTGTCCATGGAGACAGGGCAGATAGTCATCTATCACTATGGGACGCCAGGCCTCCTAGTGTAAGGCAAAATGTAAGCGAGTGCAATACTATGTTCAAATGTATGTATCTATAGTATGGTATACACTGCGTATCCCCACCTGCTTGTAGAACTGCAACTTGACCTCGCCCTTGATGGCATCATAGGAGACAAGGACCTTGCTGGGGGGTGAGAATGGTATGATAAAATATATATCATAAAGCCAAGTTACCTATTGGAGAGTGAGATATAGATGAGGAGGAGGAGGAGGAGGAGGAGCGGGGGAGGGGGGGGCAGTGTATGTATGAGAGAGTACCTGAGCACATTGTCGAATGAACACACAGTGCTGACAGCAGACAGGAACCAGCAGTCACCCAGACACCCTATCATGAGAGAGAGGGAGAGAGAGAGAGAGAGAGAGGGAGGGGGGGGGGGGGGGGGGGGG
>BDIP01000820.1:3322-14402 GCA_003568945.1 Kipferlia bialata
CCTCCTTCTCCCCCCCCCCCCCCCCCCCCCCCCCCCCCCCTTCATCCTCTCCCCCTAACCACCAGAGCCGCTATGCGCATGTCCAGGAATGACCCCCAGATCCTCAACTGGAATGCAGATCTCTGCATGTTCTGGCGGAATAACAGTGTCCACGTGTCCACTTGGCCGAGAATAGGGGCTAGGTGTGGTAGCCAGCTGTCATATAGTATTAATCCTTGCGTACATATATATTGATAATGATTATATATATACATATGCGGGTTCCGTCTTATCATCAGGGATGTGGATCTCTACCAGCTGTACAGGGCCATATCAAGTGAGGGCGGATTGAACAAGGTGAGATGGGGTCTCATGTCACCTCACAGGCCTATCCTATACCAACCTACTCAGCTCTACTGGTTCATTGTCTGATGCTTCTCTGTAACCCGTAGGTGCTGCTAGACGGTGGCTTCCCCAGGATAGCCAGACAGCTGCGGTACAGTCATCCCGAGCACTGCCCAGGTGAGAGGGCGCTGGTATTCATCTATCTGTGTGTGTGTATTCTGAGTATGCATCCAGCATATCTGACCCAAGGCCAGCTGATCCGCATCTGCTACGAGAAGACCCTGTTTCTCTTCGAGCAGCAGGCCCTCTTCAGCCAAAGGGCCTCGCAGGAGCAGGTGGGTGGGTGACATGGATGTGTGGGGAAGGGTATGCGTCAGATTCAGAGCGAAGTCTCAATACTGTTTAAGTGTCCTGCTGGTGTACTATTCAGCCACTATCATTGGTCCCACCCCAGATCCGGTATGTCAGGATGGTGTGGCTCAAGTACCCAAGGGACTGGACCTCAGACACCCCCTCCGACCCCTCGGAGGCACAGGTGCGGCAGAAAACTCTGGAAGCAGTGCTAGAGTCAGTCGTGGAGTGTATCTGTTGCGTATGGGTATATATTGATATATATATGTATATACTATTACTATTACTATGACTGTTCCCCCTAACTATCCTAGGCCATCCGTGAACTTGCATCCACGGCCCCTTTCAACGACCACCGTGCCACCCCCGTGCCCACCCATGTACTGAGTGAGGAGGCAGCCCAGGTGGGGGCATGGCAGATAACAGATATCAGTACATCAGATATCAATGAAACGGACAGCGGGTGTTGGATGTATACCATTCTCGTCTCACGCCAGACCCGTGATGTCCTTGCGCCCTCCCAGCTGAGGACAGTGATGGACCAGTGTCAGACGGCAGTGGCCTGTGGCAGCCTGAGGGGACAGGTATGATATCTATATATATATATTCCATATGTGGGAGTGTGTGTTATAGCTACATTAGCCCTGTGTATCTAGAGAGTGTCTCGCCCACCCCAGGCCGACGTGACCTCTGCGCTAGACAGGGTCGAGGCCTGGTTGGCCGGGGGTGCCGCCCGTGCCCACCCCTCCACCCTCCGGAGGGATGTGCTGCCAGACAGTGTGGACGTCACCATCAGGTGAGGGGCAGCGGGGTGGTAGTTGCCCATTGGCTGGTGTGTATCTCATCAGTCATCTCTACTCAATGCAGAAAGGGTCCAGGGCGGAGACCAAAGGGTGCTAGCAAGTTTGCCACAATTCCTCCCATTGCGCCAGTCCCAGCCGTTGGTCCCCATCTACCAGGTGCCATATGTGTGTATACCGTGATGTGTATATATACCGTGTGTATATCACGTATATGTACCATTGCCTGCCTCCTCCCTCATTGGACACATCTTCTACCCACCAAACCTAACCTTACCTTACCTTACCTTACCGTACCGTACCTTACCTTACCTTACCTTACCTTCAGCGGATGGGTTGACGGGTACAGCTGGGCTGGGCTCCCTTGGCGTGGCTCTCCTCAAGGAGGCCGTGTCCTGGGTGGCCGATGCCTCGGACGCCCCTCCCCTCTCCGTCCCCCCCGTCCCCCCTGTGCCCACAGCAGACAGGCACCGGTGGGTGGGGGACACACTGCTAAGAGTGGTCAGAGTGGCTGGGGCACTCGGCACCGCCACCCAGGCAGCAGTAGGTGGGTGACCATGTGCGGGTAGTGTATGTATAGCGGGTAGTCACTGCAGTCTCAACCCACCCCTCTTATTACGATGATGACCCACCCTCACTGTTAGTGAAGGATACCTCCCTAATCGGGGTTCTGTTCTCCCTGGCGTCTGGTATATCCCACCCTGCCATCCTGCAGCAGCGCACCCCGTGCTCCGTCTTCCCCCCCTCCCTCCCCCACTCCCTCCCCCCCTCTCTGGGTGAAGAGGCCGTCCTCGCCCTCATCCCCCTGGCCCCTGCCCCCATCCACCTCGACTCCCTCCCTATCGACCCAGGTGAGTAGTAGTGGGGGATGGGTCACGTGGGTCTGTATGTGTTATCTTGCCCGATTGACCCTGTTTCACCTACACTCTTTCCACTACACCGTCCCAATAGCCCCTTCACCCTAAGGAGTGGTCTTGAAGTCTCTACTGGCGCCCCCTTTCTCCCTTCCTAGAGTGTATCTACTGGCCCAGCTGCTGACCTCTACCCGTAACCTCCAAGCGTTGCAGATGGGCACCCGTCCGCATGTGGGTACATAGGTGTATAAACTTGGATGGATGCATTTTCTCACTCGCAGGATATGATTTCTGGGTTACGCTCTGTCCTCTCTCAGTGTGCCCCAGACTCTCTGTATGCCCAGCGTGCGTACCTAGACTGCAAACCAGGCCAGGGTGATGGGGATGGGGAGACCGCCCCTGCCGTCCCGCCTTTCCACCCCCCTGGCTATCCACCCCATGGCTCTGGGGCACCCTCCCGACTCAGCGTGCCCTGCCCCCCTCTACCCCTCTCCCAAAGGGTCCAGGCCGTCCTGTCCTCAGCTGGGCCCCTCAGGGAAGGGGTGGGACCGAATAGGGGCTGGGTCGGCCACACGCGCACGGGTCTGGCCCACCTGCCAGTACCGCTCCACCCCCTAGCCTCGCACCTGGCCCTGTCCCGCCTAGCCATCCAGTGTATGCACGGCATGTGCCAAGATAACCAGGTGGGGGGGTGCATATGGATATGCGCATTTCAGATCTATCAATGTAGATGAGTGATGCATTCCACACTATCCTATGCTATCTGTGAGATTTACAGGGTTCTCACAGCAGAGTCGGCGTATAGGCAACCGAGACACGTCTAGCATCTATGCCTCCCTTCTTGCCACTGACACCGTCCTAGTGGAACGGCTGACACGGTGTGTGGATATGGGGACAGACGCCATGGTGCCCACGCTCCACTCCGTCAGACACCTGTACCTGGCCGACATCCACCTGGGGCCCAAGGGGGGAGGGGTGGGGATGGGGGGGGCAACCTTCATCGCACCAGTTACATCCACCCGCACTAAGCTATGCTACTCCTCGCCTGACGCAGACCTCGCACAGCTGTTACTGCCCTTGCGACAGGACGCGGCGCTCATGGTCGTACAGGTATATATATATATATATATATGTGTGTGTGTGTGTGTATAGGTATCAGGGGTAGCTGTCGTGATGTGGGAGTGTCTATGGGAGTGTTCCTAACATGCAGTCGCTCCGGCTGTGTGCTGTCGATGCCGTTCTGCTCCTGGGGGCACTCCGCAGGGTCACAGCCCTACCAACCAAGGTGAGCATTGCGTTATCTATTAGTGTGTATGGGTATGTGTGTGTCTCTATCTTGGGAACTGGTCCCTAACTGTAGGCCCTCCTCCTCCTCGTGTCTCTCTGGGAGGCAGGGGAGGCCGGTAAGGCAGGGGCCGGCGACGCAGTTGCTAGGGCCGCTAAGGTGGTTCTCGAGGACACACAATAGACCTCGCCGTCCATTGATTGATTGTGCAGGGAATTGAACCCTCTACTCGTTTGATGCTTCTTCAATTGCCTTCCATGATTCTGCATTGTCTGCTGCTTGGTGTAACAGTGTCCTAGCCACAGCTGATGTGTCCTGAGATTAATCTTAGTCTTATACCCATGTAGATCTGCTCATACCCTCGGGATATTGGAAGTTGCTCCACGTACCGTGAGTCCAAGTCTTCTTGTCTTGTGGGAGTATGCCTTGAGAAGGGGCATCACCAGACGCTGCAGGTAGGTGCGCTGGGGTTACCGGTATCATTGGTGGAGTATTGGGCCAGAGACTTGTCTACCCGGTGATGAGGTTATGAGATCAGTAGCATTTCAGTGTGTTAGCTGGTATTAGCCACCTGACAAACACTTGCTGTGACCTCAGGTTTTCCGGCATCAAGACATCTCTTGTTTGGCACTATAAGACCAGCTTCTCCCTGTTGTTACTCATCAATTACAAAGAGATACTACCACGACACATGTCCTATATTCAGTCAGAGTATTTTGACTCATGGTACTGAGTGACTATGATATACGAAGTGGTATCACGACATTAGCTCTTCTGAGGATGCCCACCTCCAGAATACCAGATCCAAACTCTTCCCTCATGTAGTTTCGACCGAATATCTCTGCAGTATGCCAGGCCCGGGCCATATTGGCCGTGGAAGCCAGAAGGACTATCGACCTGGCTAGCACTCCTTGGACACGGCCTGGGTCAGGGACTAGGACACACTATCATGGTGCATTGGTGGTGTCCTTACCTAGCTCTCCCCCTGTGTCGGACACGGCACTGGGCATCTGCACCTCTGTGCGGTGGGTGCCGTAGAGGGGACCCACTGTGCTCATTGTCTGTATCTGGTGGAGAGTGTCCCATATCTGAGAGCCCTGAGTTACCGCTATCAGTTGTCGAGCCCAACGTCGACCCTGCCGCTCCCATCTAACCCCGCACCCCAACACCACAGCCTCGAAGAGCAGCCCCGCCTACCGTGAGATAGGACGCAACGCTACTGTTATACACATGGATCAGGCCTATATGTACTGCCACATGACATATTGGACCTTGTTACAGTGTTGCATTGTTATAGTGGTAGTGGTAGACGTCTGCTCTCCCACCTGCCTTGCTGCCTGGTCGTACCTCCCATGCAGGGTAGATATGCAGTTGTCTGATCCTGTAAGATAGTCCCGGCTTAACCCTGTGTAGGAGTAACATGTGGGAGCATGGTACTTAGGTGGAGAGTTCCCACCGAAATCATAGCTCTTGTGGTGGTTACTATGATAACATGCACCGATACCTGAATGGTCCATATTGCCACAGACAATGGCTGTCATGATAATGAGTTGCAGTCTGGGTGGCATCAGAAGCTGGTCAGCACCACATCGATAGATACAGTCGGAGAGGAGGATGCCGGCCTGGGAGGAAGCGCACTCCTAAAGAGCGTATTTATATGTGGAGAGTAATCCTCTGATTGAAGATATTGGCGATCGTAGCTGTCACATGCTACTTTGGGTCACTATGCTCATGATTCTCTTACCTGCAGCGAGTCGAGTGTGTGTACTGTGTTGTGAAAGGGGACACTTCGGTGGAACCTGAGTGTCACTCTTAGTCTAGATACTATCTCCTCCTACAATTGATTTATGAAGCACTCGCTGTCGGTTACACAAGACTTGTGATGTATATGATTGCATCTACTATCATTTACCCCACTAAGTCCTTGTTGCGTACCTATATATGGTAAATAGTGTCTTCATTAGGCTGCGCAGCTGTATATGCACGTTTGCAGTGGCTGTCTGGTATGTTCTTGCGTGCACATATAGCCACCTGGTGGTCAGAGCTCTCTTTGAGAGAACTATATCAGGGTGATGTTTGGAAATTGAAGTCTTGGAAATGGACACCATCGGTGACAAAACAGTACCCGAAAGCAAACTCGCCAAACTTGGCTTGGAATGTGTGTGCATCAAAGCGTGGGTCTGCAACTGCCTGTTGTAGTAGCGCTTGGGCCTCTCTATTGGCTGTCGGTTAGTCCATATGCGCTTCGGATTTCCACCAGGTGTCCCTAGGCGTACAATTACTGTCAAATTCCACACATAGTACTGATAGAACATACCATGGAGACAGTGGTATGCCACGAGGAGAGAGTCCACACATTGCTCACAGGTGACTGTCAGTGGTACACTGTGTCTGATCTCTGGCAGTGTGACAGGCACTACCCTCACTGCACCTGACTTGTCTACAATGTCATGTATGGTCATACACTCCCTAGTCACACACTGTCTCTTGTGACTCATAGCATGCCGGCCATTAGGGCTCGAAAGACAGCCGGTATAGATGTCTGCAGAGCTGGGAACGGAGACGTCGGACTCCCCATCCCTTTGACACTCCACCGTATATATAGGGGCTATGTCCCCACACCGGCGTCCATCTGAGGTGACGGATAGACGTGGAATACGCTCCTCATAGCCGCATACGATATATCCGTCTCCGTCCGAGGTTGGTCCACAATATGAACTGGTAGGTAAGTAACGTCATATGGTGAGATCTCGATAGCTGAGTGCACTGCATACTCTATAACCATACCCAACAGACCGCATGAGGTGATACCGATCTGATGTCCTTGGGCAGCGGTGCCGACACTCCACCTATAGTCATGCGACGCAGGAAAGGATGTCATACACCGACTAGTATCCGTCATCGACGATGAAACGCTATTACATTGAATGCTCTGAACAGAGTCTTTAGCGGATGTTCATGACCACTCATTATCCTACCTTATAGACTGGGGACGCTGACCTCACACTCTTTATGGCAGCATAGACCTACCGTAAGAGAAAAGGACGCTTATAGTCACCCATCAACACCTGTCAAGACTGTATCGTATAGTATCGTTACTGACACTCTAAGTTGCCCCTGCCATACCTTAGGGACGTCGTCAGGATGAATGCGGCCTGGGAATGCCGAGTTCTCCTGCGTCACCTGTAGGTCATTGCCGGCGCCGTATATGTTCAACCAGCTCTGAAGCAGATACACTCTGCACTTGATCTCAGTCAGTCGCTTAGGGTCTGGTGTCAGAGTGTGAAGAACTCTCAATGAGAATGTGACTCATGAGATGATCATATCGGTTCTGCCAAATGATATCAGTACCTATAGGTATCACAAGCATCCACGATAGCCGCAAGGGCCTCACATTGTTTGTATGTGTGAATGTTGAACTTGATGTCTCTTGCACATGGTCTGGCACTATCAGACGGGCAGATGGGGACACCTCAGATAGGTCAGTACTGCTGTGGCTGCTAAAGCTGTGTGACACACCACCACCTGCGGTCTGGAGTGATGTATCTGCAGATGCCTCGAGCTCTGTTTGGGTCATCTCCGAGCAGTCCCGACCCTGTGGCGAGATGGCCTCTTGGTGCCCTCCCTCCACTGCTGTCACCAGAGAGTGTCCGGCTAGCCACTCAGTCATCTGGACACTGGCCCCACTCTCCTGCTCTGTATACAGGGTGTGAGATATCACAGAGGACGTCAGTGTCCTCAGTCTGTGTTGAAGGGAACTGAAGGCCGGATCCCTCGCGAGGGCCTAAGGTTAATACTAACACACTGGAAAGCCTCAATATTCGTTAGCACTACCACAATATAGCATGTCACAACACCACCTGAAGTACTTGAATGAGGTCATCGGCGCTAGTGACCACCTGTCCTGGGAGCACCGCTGCCTGCTGGTGCCACGGATAGGACACCGTGCCCTTGAGGGTGTCAGTCATACCCCAGGTGGCGTTGTCGAGTAAGAACCCAGACCATCGTCCATTGTAGTGCGACGCTAGGTATGTCAGGACAGCAAACCAAGCATATCGTACTATGCTTACGACGAATGGTCCAACACTGGGCCTATTTCCGACAGGATACGTCTTGTTCGTCAGCAGCAAATGTACAGTGAAATTGGTCAAGTGCCTCTCCTGCTGGTGGTGGTCCGGTGTGTACGTCACGAGGTTGGAGAGAGACGAGGGTATCTCAGAAGGGTCACATACGAGTCCCTCTCTCACTGTCTTATGAATGTCATGGACCACCTCTCTACGTGCCTGGCTTCAGACATGGGCATTCTAAGATAGCCGTATACTTACAGTCTTACAAGGTGCTACATACCTCAGAGTCATATGGGAGCTGCCTTCGTGCAAGTATGTATCGATAGCTCTGCAGCCACAGAGAAGAAGTGATATCATCTGCGATGTCCCCTCCAGTGGAGTCGAAGAAGATGACAAGGCGTTGGTATATATGGGACAACGATCCATAGGACAATATGGGAAGGGTAAGCGGAGTCAAACTTGGAACCAGCACCCCCACCACCACTGCCCCCTTGGGAGCCAGTCTGGCCACACTGCTCTGTACATGTAGCAGGAGGGATCCAGCGACAGCCACTGAAGATATCACACTCGTTAGGGTGTTCAATGTGAAGAATAGCTGGTCTTGTGATCGGAACATTGTGTAAATGGTGGTTCCTGGTTCCAGGCTTGTCCTCCTTGGTAACATACGGTGGACTAGAAGCAGTGTTTCCACAGGCACAACACCTACCACTGCCACTGATGTCATTGGTATGCCTCTGTGACCTGAGCTGTATATATCAGACAGCACCGACAGGACCTTGAGGCACCACGAGGCCACCACCATTCTTCCTATCAGGGATGTGGGGAGACCAGTACTACCCCGGAGACCAGAAGTAAGTGTTGACTGTATGACCACATATTGAGGGGCATGGCTTACTAAGAGCATGATACAGTCGTCAAGGACCGAGTTAGTTGCGAGGTATACGGGGAGGCAAAGGAAAGACCAGGCCACGTACAGAGCAAGGACACGGGCAGGTGTCTGAAGGTGAAAACCCAGTCACACAGTGAAAGATACTGCTGGGTTGACATAGTATTGGCACTCACCAGGACGAGACGGTATGTGAGACTCTCCGACATATTGGCCGTCCACCCCGGAGTGATGGAGAGATTTGAGGGGTCTACCGATTAACGGAGATAGTCTGACAGGATGAAACAGACAACTCCTCTAGGTTCAATGGAAATGGAAGTTGTGTGTATATCATCGGCGGCATTGGCAGTATGAGGATATCTCTTTGCCATGTAAACCCTTCAGTGTTGAGGGTATCATGATCTTATTTACAGCATTTCAATTACTACTCAGAAGGTCTTCTTGCATCGTCAATGATCACTTGTGTAGATCCCCTATAACACGCCCTGGGCGCTCCACAACCTGCGGAGGGTGCATATCGGTATCAACTGAGGAATTCCCCAGGTTATGATGGTAGAGGGTATCAGACAGGGAGGGTAAGTGTAACAATTCTACCCTTGTACCAGTGTGAGTGGCACTCACTGAGTACAAGTCACTAGCCTGCGCTTTCTGCGTCCACCCGTCCAACCCTGGACCCTCCAGGAGCACTAGCAACACTTGTGACCCAGGGACCGAGGAACACGGCCACCACCGGCACCCCCCCCCCATGACAATCATCATTCATCAATGTCCATGGAGACGAGGGGCTACTCGACAACACCCTCGTCCTCGGCGTCAACCACAAGCACATTGACCGCGATAGACTACGAGGGGGCAGGGTCAGATTTACTGAGCACTGTACATAGTACCTGTAAACAAGGTGCCCTACAAGACTTGTGAAAGACACACCCTACTTCCCTGGCTCCACCTGTCCATAGAGTCGTGTTTTAACTGAAAACTTTTCAGACCCCACTTTCTGTGACAGACCGTCAGTCAGTATAGATCACCATGTACATTGTACCGTGTATTCATGGTGAAATATTCTCTTGCCATACAGACTTGACGAAAGGCACCCGACTGACACCTAGAATAATCCAGATATTACCAGAGTCGATCCCCCAAGCTCTTCATTCTGTAGGACGGCCCTAAAGTAGAACCTGCAGAATGTATATAGATCTAAATGAAACAAGGGTCCAGGTGTTTTTGTTGGCTTTGTTGGCACATGCTGCCAACGAGCTATTCATAGACATCGATTCGGTTGGACTGGAATAGTGCTTAGCTTTAGAAGAGTGCACCAGTCTTCCCCCTTAGAGTCCAGGGGGGCCGAGAGAGACACAACTTGGGGCTCTGTGTCTGTGAAGACAGAGAGTCGCCATTAGTGACTGAGAGACGATGTCAGCAACAATCAATGCTGAGGAGCTGTGGCCGCTGACGGCTGCCAAGAGCTTCAAGTCGTTCACTGAGTCACAGCACCTGGATGACGGAGACTTCTGTGCGCATGTGGTGTTCATCCCCAACACGTCGTTTGCACAGCGGTCAGAGACCCTGGCCTACAAGAAGAAGCACGGGTGCTATGCCATGTTTGCGGCATACCCCGTCAACAGCAGCATGGCAGACCTAGAGGTATGGGCTGTGCTTGGGGTTATACGTTCTGCTTGTGTGTGTATGTATGAGGGTCGTCGTCAAGCTCAATGTATGTGCAGGGGTGGTGGTGCGGTGTCACATACATACAGGGGTCATGTATATTATACGTAGTGAGCATAGTGAGTCCTGTGTGTCGTTACGGACGCAGCAGAGGGTCATTGGTATATATAGGCTGTGTTTCGGCGTTGGCTCTCTTCTTCTCTCGTACCCCGTCTTCCCTGACCTCAGGGTGCTCTGCAGCTAGGCTTTGATGGGTTCCTGCTGTCCATGGCCAAGTACGACTACGATAGACCCATCACTGACCTGCTGAACACCCTGGCTGACATCGCATCCCTCGGGAGGTGAGTGTAGGAGACTATATCATTGCTGTGCCCCTCCCCCCCTTGCCAACCTCAGACTCACCATCCTGGAGCACTGTGACTACAACCACATCAGACCCTGCCTCCCCTACGTCAACGGGTTCCTGCTCAGCAACCCCCTCTACGCACCCATCGGCGGAAGGTATGAGCCACCTCACTTCTGTCCCTTCCATGTGTCTATATATATATATGTGCATAGATATCATAGATATCACAGATATCAATCGTATATGCCCAGGGATACTGTCTCTGCTCCTTGTATGCTACCCTCAGGCTTCTTCCCCGCAAGACCCGGCAGCTGGAGCCCGTGCTGAAGCTGCTGCAGCAGGAGACGCAGTCCCGACCCGACTTTGCTGTATTTGCTAGCCAGTACATCAGAGGTACGGGTGTCCTGGCTCTCTCTCTCTCTCTATGCATTGGTGTACTGGACTGCCCTGTGTATATTCTCCACTCCCCCCCCCCCCCCCCCCTTCCGGGGGGGGTTTTGTTTTT
>BDIP01000821.1:0-14401 GCA_003568945.1 Kipferlia bialata
GGGGGGGGGGGGGGGGGGGGGGGGGGGGGAGAGAGAGAGAGAGAGAGAGAGAGTAGAAGAGAAGAGATATTATATATAGAGATATTATATATTCGGTATGTAGCAGCTGTGCAATGAGGAGAGACAGTCTGGGTCCTCTGACAAGACACTGTCAGATGTATGTATACCCACGTACCGTAGTTGGTTCTGTCCCCATACAATACCCCATCAACCTCACTCCCACATTGGCCTGATGAGACTGTGTAGTGCCAGGTGTTCTCGGAGTCCTGTAGTTGGACAACATGGGTAGAGAGAGATACAGAGGGGGGGAGAGAGAGCGGGCCAAGTCAAGTGCGTCAGTGATGATACCTGGAGGTGCACTGCTATGTCTGTGGCGTTGGTGAAGGAGACCACGACCTTGGACCCCGGCCAGTCAAAGGCCACCTCGTGGGTGGACTCCACATACCTGCCCACCACCTGGAAGTACTCACTGACAGGTCAGACATACATACATACATACATGCTTACATATATATATATATATAGGGCATAATGAGTAGTAGAGTATGTGTGAGAGATAGAGACACCTGGAAGTACTCACTGACATGTCAGAGAGAGGGGGGGGGGGGGGGGATAGAGAAAGAGGGGGGTTACCTGTCGTATGGCACCATGGATGCATGTGCACACACTAATAATGCACACAGCGATGCGAGCAGCAGTATGCCACGTGGCATCAGGGGTGATGGTGACACGGTAAAGAGGATTGGGGATGACATCTTGGGACATTTCTAGATCTGCTCCAACCCTTTTCCCGATCCACGTCTGGGTAACCCAGACTGGGTTATATTATACACCTATATTTACTACTACTTCACCGCCACAGTCACAATGAAAGGTCTCCACTAAGTTGCACATGAAACAACCATCTATTAACTGGATACAAACATAGAAATATCATTACATAACCGAGGCCACGTTGACCTAGACCTCGCTCCCATAGCAGTGCCAATCTCCTAGACAGTGTCTAGTTGACATACTTGACTGGGTAAGGCACCCTAGGCACCACCCTGCGGTACTTCTCCTTGGCGGTGTCTGTCTTGCCCACAGCTATGCAGCAGTGCACCTTGTGGTCATCGGGGATGCCGCACTCAGCCTAAGGGTAAGAGGGAGACAGGTTGTTGTATCATATAGATATACAGTTATAACAATCACACTAAAATTTGTGTATATATGCGTCTCCCACCTTGAGGTTGGGGAACATCTCCAGACACATGGTGACCAGACCACCCCAGAAGGTGCCCAGGCCCTTAGCCACTGCGTACAGCTCGAGGGTGGTGGCTGCTAGGATGGTGTCCTCGGCAGGGTCGTACCCCTTGTTGGCGGCATGGACAAGGACGAAGTGGGGTGCCCCGTGGAAGAGGGGGTCTGCCCCATCCTTGCCCTGGCCCTTGATCATGAAGGAGTACGGGTGGTCGGAGGGGAAGGCCTCGCCGATCTTGAGGCCCAGCTGGTGCATGAAGGCACGGCCCAGCACGGTGTACTCAACGGGACGGAAGTTGACGGCAGACGGGCAGTGCTGGGTGACGTCGAGTAGCTCAGTCAGATACTCCTCGGAGAGGGTGTCTGGAAGGAAGGACCGTACTGTGCGACGGGTCTCCACCAGGTGCCTGAAGTCATCTGCTGCGGTCTCACCCAGCTTGACCAGCCTCTGGGGGGTGGTGTCGAAGAGAGAGATGGCACCGGCGGGGCAGGCAGCAGCACAGTGGCCACAGGATATGCACCTCTCGGGGTGGACCACGACGGCCTTCTTGGCAGACACCTCAATCACACCAGCAGGGCACACGCTTGTGCAGCTGCCGCATCCAACGCAAGTATCAGCATCAATGGTGGGAACAGTAGGAGCCATGGCTTGAGTTATCGAAAGAAAGTGGGTCGTGATTCAGCTCCATAATCAGAGCAATCAATTCTTCGAGTAGAGTGGATCACTTCCAAAATGAATCAATTGCTCGAGTAAAGTGAATCACGAATCCGAAACGAGTTGCTCAGTACAAACGGATCTGATGCTTAATCCAATAATTTACCTTCTGTGTTACATCCACCCAGACTGCAGCGTCCCAGTATACTATATACCATATACTATACTATGGATGAAGGTATCTACCTAGTCTATTGGTCTAGTAGTGCGTGCGAGTCTTGCTTCGGAAGGATGAGAACCCCTGCGAGGCGTTACGTCTGAACCTCTCAAAGAGCATTGCCTCTCTCTGCCTCAACAACAGGGAGGTGGGTGCCATTGAAGAGACAGAGTCAGGGTCGGGGGAGGGGACAGTACCAACAGCACTGTCACTATCAACCACAGGGTCTCTGATGAGACTGGTGTCCATGCTACCCAGGGTGGGTGAGGACACGCCATGCCTAGACCTGACAGGGGGACTGGGTGGGGTGTCCTGTCCTGACGGGCCAAGGGCTCCCCTGCCTCTCTCTCTCCTGCCTCTTCTGTCCTTAGAGGTCAGAGACACACGAGATAGACCCAAACCCCCATCGTCTTGCTCGGACCTCACACGCACATCTCTGCTCGTGCGGCCCAGAGACCTATCAGCCGAGGCCTGGATGGCGTCAGGGAGGGAGTACACATCGGGTATGGAGAGCTCCTGGGGCGACACGGACCGCTCACTCTGCCTATCTGCTCTGGATTCATGCTCTACAGGCTCTTGGGAGAGGGAGAGAGAGGCGTGAGGGGAGGTAGGGGAACCACTAGAGAGGGAGAGAGACATGCTCGAGTCCAGCTCTGCCTCCTGATGTCTAGTCTCTCTCTCCCTCCTCTGCCGAGTCTCTCCTCCCCTGACACCTCCAGATGGGGACACTTGTGGTGAAGTCACCCGAGTGGCACTCCTCTTCCTAGTCCTGGGTACAGGCCTAGCCACTAGCACACTCACACCCAGAGACCCGGCATCACCCCCACCCACATGGGCAGATGGGTGGGTGGGACCAGGGTGGGATGCCGCATGAGTACTCCCCGGCCCCTCCCCCTGCCACATCCACCTGTTCTCGGGGTATGTCAGTGCTCTAGCCATCTGGGCACGGGTGGTGCGGCGGGTCAGGGCACTCTCCCTCCACGCTGCCTGGGGTGAGGAGAAGAGAGTAAAGTGTGTACATATAGAGGAACCGAGTAGAGATTGTATCAGGGTGGGACACTCACCAGTATGACCCCTAGGCCATGCCTCTCGATACTGCGTCTCAATACCATGGCTGCTCTCTCTTGGTCGAGGCTGCTGTAGGGCCTATCCCCAGACCAGGAGGCCGACTGCCACACAGGCCGCTGCCTGCCCTGCCTGTAGCCATGCCTCTCTCTGCCTGCAGAGGAGTGCCCCACAGCACGGTCGTCAGTGCGAGAGTGGTGGATACCGGCATATGTGGCTCCCTGCCTCTCCCTCTCTGACCCTGTCGAGTGGTGCCCCCCCCCTGTGTCTATCCGTCCTAGCAGTCTGACCGGGTGGGCAGAGGTGGTCATGGGGGACAGAGACACAGAGCGTCGCCGGTCGGATGCCTCCCTCCCGCTGTCCCTCCTCACCCTACTAGACTGCACCAGCCTGTGTGACCCATGGCCATGAGTAGGGTGGGTGTCTCTGCCATAGGCCTCAGGGTGGGGGTGGGAGGTGTGGCCTCTGATGTAGGGGTGGGTGTGGGTGGGGGAGGCACCCTCAAAGTGCACACTGCGGGATGCACTAAGAGTCACAGGGGTATCAGCCTCGGGATGGCGCAGGATGGACTGTTGTCTCTCTCTCTCCCTCTCGGCCTCTGCCAACCGAACCTTCTCTCTCTCACGCTCCCTCTCCACTTCCACTATGCGTTCTCTCTCCCTCTGTCTCTCTCTCTCCTCCTCTCTCATTCTGGCCAGAGCAGACCCCAGGGCAGATCTCTCCCGTTCAGCACCTATACGACCTCTGCCTGTGTCACCGATGGAACGAGTACTGGTACCAGGTGAATCTCTGTAGACAGTGGGGGAGGTCTTGGTTCTCTCTCTCTCCCTGTCTCTCTCTCTCTGTCTCTTCTCCTCGAGTACCCTCTCTCTCTCCCTCTCTGCCTCCCTCTGCCTCTCTGCCTCTCTCTCCACCTCCTCCTGGTGTCTCTTGTGCAGTCTCTCAGCATATGCAGTGGCCAGGGAGGTGAGCACACGGCACTGCAGGCGCTGTCGGCGTCTACTGAGCACAACCCTACCCCTGTCCCTCAGAGATATACGCAGCCTAGACCCCTGCCGCCAGCTGATGTAAGACAATAGAGTGTCACACAGAAAATATTACTACAGTATAGACCTCCTCCCCCCACCTAGTGATTGATGTCCTGACCAGTCTGCGTCTCCCCCTGAGCACCACCCTCCTCTCCTTCTTGTGCAGCTCTGCCTGTGTGTCATGTGCCTGTCTCCACAGTCTGAGGCACCTGGCCCTGGCATCCAGGGACACAATGGCATGCACTGCAGCCTCAGCCTTGGCCAGCCTCACTCTGTCAGACAGCGCTAGATGCCACGTATCCAGGGCACTAGAGAGCAGGGTGTGGGAGTGGGCCCTCTCCACCTGCCTCCCAGCTGTCTCTACCCTCCAGCCCCCAACCACCTCCCTTAGGAGCCTTGTGTTGACTGCCTCTGTGCACTCTGCCTCTCTCTCCCTCAGGGCCTGTCTGTTCAGTGCCTCCCACCGCCACAGGTGCAGGGCACGCCTCGCAGGCCAGGCACTGGTGCGTAGCCATGCCCCTGCCTGCACCCCGGCATGTCGGGAGAAGAGAGACGCAGCCTCGACCACAGCATCACAGTACACAGCAACCTGGGGGGTGAGGATGGGGGGGGGGGCATAAAGGGATGGAGAAATTAGGGAGAGTACATGATCACAAGATACCTGGTCCACTGCCCTCTCTCTCTTCTGGTACCGCCCCCTCCAGGTACCCAGACAGAGTCTGACAAGACCTGTCTCACTGAGGGCCTGCACCTTGCCCTCTGCCTCCCGACACAGCCTGCGGCGCACAGTGTGTCTTCCCCACCGCCTGATGAATAGGGTGAGACAGGCAGCCACAGCCCGGTTGCTGGGGTGAGTCGAATCCCAAAGATACACAGCATGCCTCTATTGTGCATAAAACTGCTCCATACCTGTCGATCTGAGCCCTCAGCTTCTCCTTCCTGGCAGTGTTGGCAGCCTGTCTCCACACATTGGTGGAGGTGGACAGAAGAAGGGTGCGGTGGGAGCTCCTGCGGTGGGAGGGGTTCTAGAGAGAGAGAGAGAATCTAAGCAGACTACCAACCTGACACTGAGCTCCCTTGCCCTGAGGCACATGCTCCTCTCTGTGGCCTCTCTCCATGACCCTACGGCAGATCCTAGGGTATGGAGGTCAAACACTCTGCGGCAGTGGGCCAAGACCTTGAGGTCAGTGGTATGAGTGATATAGTGTCCCAATAGTATGAATCAAGTAGGTACCTCTCTTCTGGTCTTGATCTTTGTGTAGCACCCGACCCAGCACCCCAGCGCCCTCTGTCTCAGGGTGTGTGTGAAGTGTCTGTCTGCCCTAGCCACCTGCTCCCTCTGGCCCCTTCTGATGGAGAGGGCCCTGACCCACAGACCCCACACAGAGCGAGTGAGGCTGGTACGGGCATCGACTCTGGAGGAGAGGGAGAGACACTGGTGTCTCTGCAGCATCAGGGAGAGGGCCTGGCGCTGACAGGTGTAGTCTCGTAGGGCAGATACCCTGGAGTGAGAGATACAGTGACAAGTATACATGGTAGTAACCCTCCCCTCACCAATAACTAGTCCACCATTATCCCTCCCACCTCCTGTGTCCCATGCATATCCTGGCAGCGTCTGCCCAGTGTGTGAAGGAGGTCGAGGCCAACCGCACACCCACAACCTTCTCCACCTGTCTGCCCCGCATCCCTAGGGAGTGCAGCCTAGACCGCAGGGCAGAGAAGGCAGCTGTCTGAGTGTTGTAGGTCGTAATGGCAGTCACTAGGCCACCAGCCCGGACTAGCCTGAAATCAGAGAGAGAGAGAGAGAGGGGGGGGGGGGGGGCATAGAAGAGAATACTCTGCACAGCTAGTAGAACTTCTACCCTTGCAACTCCCCCACCTTGTGACGTATCTCCAGTGCACCACCACCCTTGACATGTGCCGCACATCCAGACGGTCCAGCCGCTCAGTCTCTCTCCTCACCACCCTCTGCCTGTCCTCCTTGCGCCGCTGTGCACGGTCCCTCCTTCCACCCAGGAGGTCTCTGAGTACCAGGCGCATGGCTAGGCTGAGAAAGGGAGGAGAAGGGGAGGGGAAGGGGACGGGAAGGGGAGGTGGGTGAGCATATGTATTTAGGTTGTAAGTTAACACATACCTCTTACGGAACGTGTCTGCAGCCTGACATCCCGAATGATACCAACGAGGTTGTACGCCTGGGTAAGAACGAGACGGTGTTTGCTGAGGGCATAGAAAGAAGGAAAGCTCGATGCATGGATAGTATTATCAATCCACCAACCTCACACATTCTAGCGGTCTTGCGCCAGGCCAACAGTGGTCTCCTCAGTGACATCACCAGCACCCGGTCCTCCCTGTCACCCAATGTCTCTGATATGGAGAGACTGGGTCCCTCTGACTCTGTCACTGACACATCCTGAAGGGGCTGGTCAGTAACCCCACTGTCACCTGTAGTAGAGGGGGGGACACTCCCCGGAGAAACAGCACTCCCTACTACATCTCTGTGCTCTCCTCCACCTGTCCGCAGTGGTCTCGATCGACTGTGGGAGAGAGAGGTAGGAGTAGAGGGGGAGCCGATCCGGCTACTGCCCCTATCTACCTTCCTGAGCCTCGTCTTGGGGTTGTCAGGAGTACCCAGCATCAATGGCGATGGATCAGGCAGCATACTGGGCCGGAGGGAGTCAGAGAGCACCATAGACGGGGTCGACGCTGCTGGAGACACATTGGAGAGTGAGAGAGAGGGGGTTATGCTCATCGTCAGTGAAGACGGGGACAGCACATCACTGTTCATAACTCACAGCCTGTATGCACAGGGATAGTCCCTGAGGACTAGGCCGGCCCGATGAGAGCCAGTGTCTAAGATCCCACGCTGTGTGAGAAAAGTGCAGATTCTGAGCACAGCGCCAAATATATAAACCCTTAAGCGGTTGCAAAAATCTAAACGTTATATCACTACTAGGAGCATTGAAGCATATTATTGCACCCTTCCCATCCTTTTGTAGTCCGAAGGCGTGTTGCGACGGCATCTGTAAGCTACCACCACTGACGGGACTGAAAATTAGTCTAGCTGAATTGCAGGGTGTTTGAAACGAGTTTTTGTTGGCGGTTTGGTTGTAGGGTGTAGTGGTCAGTTGGAGTCAAGTACCCAACCACTGCCTTTCAATTCCCTTCTAGTGCTAATACTAGTAATAGCAGAGTTGCATACCATCATAGTATGCGGGTGTCAGTGCTGTTCTCCTCGTCCACTGGACATACGAGGTGAGGAATTACAGTCAGTGTCATTATCAAGACGGTTGAGTGGTCTGCTATAGATCTCTGTTCTAATAATGTCCTGGCATCGACGCTGCTGAGTACGGCAGTATCACCTACATTCGCCAATGTGTTTTATGTCCTTCCCCTCCCCCTCATCCCAGGGCAGCTGCTGAGCACGTGAGGGATGGGATGGAGACAGTGACCGGTGTCAGTGCCAGTCTCTGTAGTATGGTGCCCCTGTATAAGAGACTGGTGGCCCACCAGGACGGGGCCTTCCCTGAGGCAGACGCCTATGTCTTTGCGGCATGGCCCATGTTCCACAGACCCCAAGCATTTGTGCAAGAGTATGCTAAGGTACATACCACTCCTTTCCCAACACAGTCTCACACTGTCCTGTGTTTGCCTGTCACTTTCATCATCCCCCTCACACAGGCATTCCCCCCAGAGCTGCTGAGGGACAAGCCCGTGGCTGTGTTCTGTACCAGCCAGGGTGCACCAGGTAGGGTGGAGTCAATCTTGGTTGTTTGATACTGATCCTGATGCCAGTTTGTTTATGGTATTTTCACACAGTCACGACCCATGCACCATTGGTCTTACCATCAGGGCGGCTATATCGTGTGATTGCGGCCCCCCTACGGAAGAAGGGTGCTCTCATTGCCAGCTATAAGGACTTTGACGTGACACCCCTAGCACCTCCCTGCATCAGTCAAGAGAGGGAGGCATCACACTCTGAAACAGCAACTGATACGAGGAAGCGCATTCCAGAGACAAAGGTAGGCAGTATCAACTCCCCCCCCCCCCCTACCAGCTAACTTCACGAATTACTACTCGATACATCAACCCCAGGCTGCGTCCATATCTGAGTGGGGTGCATCCCTTCCCGCTGCCTTCCAGCGTGCTATCGATGCCAAGAACGGAGCCAACCCCCTCCAGCTGCAGCATGAGACAGAGGCTGACCCGAGTGTGACAGGAGTGTCAGGGTGTGGAGGTGATAGTAGCCCAAGGGTGCGTGTTGGTACCAATGGCACCCCCAGGGCATGCACCCTCTCCCACCCCCTCTACCAACGGATAGTGGGGCCTGTGGTAGTGGACCCCGACCTGTGTGTTGGGTGTGGGGCATGTGCCAGTGCCTGTCCCTACGACAACATTGTGATAGAGGGGATCGCGTCTTATGACCCGGCCCACGGCAGTGGCCACCCCTGCGAGGTGAGAGCTATCCACATATGGTATTTGTAATTGTCTCTCTGTGATAGTGCTACACCTCACCCCCAGGGCTGCATGAGCTGTGTGTCTGCGTGTCCCAACCGTGCCCTGAGTGTGTCCCCTGCCTGGGTGTGTGACACAGACACAGGCCTGCCAGTGGATGCATGTACCAGTAGCAGTGACGATGCCCATGAGGATAGGGACCCCCCCTCCGACCCCCTCGATGCCCAGTCTCTATCAGACTGGCATGGGTCGGTGGAGCAGTGTGGGACACCCTGGTGACACAGTAATAGATGGAATATAGACCCAACAACCACCAATGTATCAGTATCCACAATAGATCTATTGGGTCACCAATCGACTTCACTTGGACAGAAGGACACAAAACAAATTACACCTGCCAGGTACACACACAAATATGATATCAACGGCTACTAAACTTGGGAGGCAGGGGGATACAAAAGGGGGTCTGTCTCTCTCCCTACTGGGACAGAGCATCCACGATGGAAACCATCGTGTCCTGGAGGAGGTCCTCGATGAGGGCGTCAGAGACCACGGCTATACAGTCAGCACCAGCGGCCAGAGACCCAGCGAGGAATGCGTTGAGGGTGTCTCTCTCCATCCTGGAGTGGAGGGTGGCAGGACGCCTCACCTCCTCTCTCTCCAGTGGTATGCTAGGCTGTGCCTCTAGAGCAGCGGCAAGGGATGGCTTGGGTGCCTCCACAGCCCTGGTCTCAATGGCCTCAGGGATAGTCTCAGGTGCAGTGATGGCCTGGGAGGTTGCCTCCTCGATGTCCAGGGCCTTGCCCTCTGCCTCTGCCTCTATCTCTGCCTCTGCTAGAACAGCTGCAGCCTCAGCCTGCTCCTCATCTTGGAGGGATATGGAGGGGGACAGAGACTCTACGGGCTCACCCTCGCTGGAGGTGGGGGACGTGAAGGGGGACCGCTTGCCCAGGGGGGACAGGGAGGGGGAGAGGATGGAGGACCCTGGGGAGAGGATGTCGGTCTGGCCGAAGGAGGGGATCAGGGCAAGCTCTCTCTTGGCCTGCTTCTCTCTCTCTCCCTCACCCACCAGAGTAACAGAGGGGGGCATCAGCACAATCTCGTCCTGGGCTGCAGAGTCCATTGCGCCTAGGGCAATGGCCTCCTGCAGCTCCCTCTCATCTCTCTCTCTCTCCTGCCTCTCTCTCTCTGCCACTGACCCCTCTGACTCATCAGCTATCAGGTCACTGGGCTCCAGCACAATCTCGGACAGCACCCCCTCCTCTGCCGCAAAGGACATGTCCAGGGGCTCCTCAGCAGACATGGCACTGGCCCGCTCCTTCTCTCTCTCTCTCTCTCTCTCCACATCCGACCTGCTGAGTATGGCTAGGGTCATCTCGTCATCGATGTCACTCACAACCTCCAGTCCACGCTCGGCCTCCAGCTGCGCCACCCTCTGCTTCAGGTGCCCTCTATCAATGTTGCTCTGCCTAAGTGTCTCTGCCAGCCTCTCGTGTGCCTCGGCGGCTCTGGCCTCTACCTCCTTCACAGCAGACGCGGTATCGGCAAGGCCCTGCCTGGCTGTCTCCTCGAGAGCCCTCTCCCTCCCCTCAAGGTCTCTCTCTCTCTCCTCCAGCTCCCTAGCAGTATCAGCCAGTCTCTTCTCCTCTGCCTCCCGTGCCTGCTCTCCACTCTCTGCCTCAGCCAGTAGGGCGGCCTCTGCCTCCTCTGCCCTCCTCTCAGCTGCATCCAGGGTGTCCTGAAGAGATATGACGTCCTGCTGCAGAGTGAGGACAAGGTCTCTGCTCTGCTCTGCTGCCAGGGAGTGGGTCTCAACCTCCTCTTCCAGCTCAGCGGCATGCCTCTTGGCGGCCTCTCTCTCGCGCTCCCACTCCTCCTCTCTCTCCTCCAGATAGCTCCTGCCCTCGCTGCCTTCCTCCTCGGCCCTCTGCCTCAGGGTGGCCTCGAGAGCACTGACCCTCTCTCTCTCGGCTGTCAGCACCTGCTGCAGAGCCTCTGCCTCCTCCTTGGCCTCTGTACACTGCACCTTCAGCACCCCATACCCAGAGGACAGCGTCTCCTTCTCGGTCTGCAGGGTCTCCTTGGTAGATAGAAGGGTGTCCCTCTCTCTGCGTAGCGTGTCCATCTCCTCCCTCATGGTGTCAAGGGCAGCCTGCACCTCGGCAAGGCGCTCGGTATCCTCACCTGCTGGGGCAGACCCAGCCTCCTGGGCCTTCAGCATGAGTGCCTGCCTCTCTCCCTCCCACTCGGCCCTGCTCTCAGCTAGGGAGGCCACGGCAGCAGCAAGACTGGCCTTCGTCTGGGCAAGCTCCCGTCCCTGGGCCTCGGATGCAAGGGTATATGCATGGCGCTCCCCCTCCCACTCCTCCTGGGCCTGTAGGAGACTGGCCTTGACAGAGGCAACCTCCCTCATCCTCTGGCCGTTCTTGGTGCGGAGGGTATCGAGTTCGGTCTGGAGAGACTCTTCCCTGGCCTCTGCATCGCTCTCTCTCTCCCTCTCCCTGCAAAGGTCCCTCTCTGCAACCTCAAGCTTGCCAGACAACTGGGTGTAAGGGGGATGCTAGAGAGAGTTAGAGGAGCCACTCATAAATAGAACTATCCACCCCACCTGGGATATCTTGTACTCGGCCTCTATGGCACGTCTCTCCTCTGCGGCTGCCTTCCTAGAGAGTATCGACAGCTTGGCCATGCCCTCTGTCTCCGATGCCATCTGGGTGGCCAGCCTGGCCTCGGCCTCTAGGGCCCTGGCTTCAGACGCCTCGGAACGCTGAGGGGTAAGGGTATTGAGAGAGAGAGAGAGAGAGAATGATCCTCATACCTGGCTGAGTATCTCCAGCTGGGAGTGGGACACTGCTGTGCGGTGGTCCTGACTGGCGACGGATGCCCTGAGCGATGCTAGCTCTGTCTGCATGTCCAGGGTGCTAGAGGTGCCTGTCCTCTCCCTCTCCTCTGCGGCCTCTGCCCTCTTCCGCAGTGTCTGGATCTCTCTCTCCATCTCCGCCACTCTAGACAGGGCCATGTCTCTCTCGACTGAGTGCCGCCGGGCATGGGCTGCAGACTCAGGCTCTCTCTCGGGTGGAGGGACCTCTCTCTCCACATACACCGGCCCTGACCCCCCTAGACTGGCACTCATACCCGTGCCCATCTCACCCACACCGTGTAGCTCCAATGAGCGTGTGGCCCCGTTCAGCCTGGCCTCCAGCTCTGCGTTCCTGGCCTCTGCCTCCTGTAGCCTCTCTGCCAGCATGGTGGCCTCATCGACAACCTGGGGGTCAGACAGAGAGAGACACAATAACAGGGCACTTACACTTGCCCGACATACACTGACCTGGGTCATCCTCTCGTCCCCCAGCTGGCGCTGTGCCTCCATGATGCTCTTGAAGTGGGACAACTGGGTCACACCCTGCTCTCTCTCGCGGGTGGCCTCCATCTTGGACAGGCCTGGAGGGTGAGAGAGGGACATGTATGTACACACACACACACACACACACATATATATATATATGACAAGAGCAATAGAGTCAGTAATACAATACACCATCGAGCACCCACCCTTGATGAACCTGTCCGAGAGGGAGCTGGCAAAGCGAGCACTGGTGGGAGGGGGGACACGGGTAGAAGTAGTAGTACCACCAACAGTGGCAGTGGCAGGTGGGACATGGGTATGGGAGTCCACAACAGAGGGTGGGGGTGGGGGGTAGAGGGGGGCTGTGGTGTCAGGCCGAGACATGGACCGACGCACAGAGGGAAGGGCAGGGGTAGGAAGGGGCTGAGTGGCATCAACTGACACACCCTGGGGCATCTCCCCGGTCTCTCCCCGTGTCTGCTCCTCTCTCTCCCCTGGGTGGGTGGGGCTGGTACCCACAGATGTGGTAGCCTCCCTCTCCCTCTCTCCCCTCCCAGTTAGAGAGTGGGACAGAGTGGGACGCTGGTACCTGGGCTGCCTAGGGTAAGTACTTGGCAGGTTATAGTGGTAAGGATAGACGGAAACAGCAGACTCAACGAACTCACACACTCATAAAACAACACCCCCACCTATAGTCGGTTCCGGCATATGTCCAGTCATACCGGCTTGGCTGGTATTGACTTGGGCGCACTTCCCCGCTTCTTTCTCTCTCTCTGTCTCCCTCCACTCCAAAACCAAGCACACGCCGCTGTTCGGCCACCCTAGCATTCACCTGGGGTCATATAGGAGCATGCCGGTAGGGAGAGATACTATGTGACACCACTAGCTAACACCAAATGAAACACTTAGACTCACCATGCAAATGGTACAGACACGGTATTATGACACAAGGATCTGTCCATAATGAGCAGACAGTGACTGCATATTATAACTGTACAAGTAAGACAAGCCATACCTGGGTGTGGAACTGCATTGGGTCCTCTATCCGCAGCACCTCCTCCTTGGATGGAAGGGTCACACGCACCGGGGGGGAGTACCTGGCCCGTAGGGTGGGGGACGGGGTGTCAGCCTCATCCTCTCCCCTACGGTCACTCTCATGCATACTTGGCTGGGTAAAGAGGGGACGGGATACAGGTGACAGTGGCTCGTGGCGGGTGGGCTGCCTTCTGGGGCGGGTTGGGATTTCCGCCGTCGCCAGCTGTTCCCGCATCTTCAGCAAAAGCGCATCGGCGGCCGAACAGCCATTGATGCGGCTCGACCCATACCGACTCATTAGGGTGCTCACAAGACAACAATTAGGCTACTATAGATGTCTCCGACTGTATAGAGACTCGCGCCAAAATCTCGAATCAATAATTTTTGTTTGAGTGTGACCAAAGGGTCTAGCGACTGAATCTACTGTGAAGTGACAGTCTCCTCCTACACTGGACGCAGAAGACATCCTCGTATCATAGCAACATCTGAGCCGGCAACAAGAGTGTCAGGATGCAGTATGCAACTGACTCTCTGAAGGCTGAGGCCTACCTGGCCTTTGTGTCCAAGAACAACACCCGGCTCGACGAGAGGCAGTTCGATGCCTTCCGTGACATGTCTGTACAGGCATCCCCGGTCCCCACCAAGGCCACAGAGTCTTCTTACATGGCCAGGCTTGGTAATACGCGCGTTGTGGCCCGGTGTGACCTGTCCTTTGTAGGTGTGTAGTTTTGATACCGGTACCGATACCGGTATCGTTGTCTGATATCAGAGAAGTGTTTCCTAGACGCTGCCTCCACCCTCCCATTTGCTCTGGAGGTCTCTGTATCCCGTGATGACCTGCATTCTGCTGACATATCGAACAGACAGGTATCAGAGTGTGTGGTTTATATATACATATATGACAGTCTGTCCCTTCCATGTATGGTGACCCCTCCCTACACCACTTAACCCTATTGACACCAGATGTTCAGCAGGCAGGATCAGACTGAACTGTTGGTGAATCAAATCACAAGGTTGGTGGGGCGTCTAGTCACTATTCATATTCAGATACGGCATTACATAGCTACGACCCCCAGCCACTCTGACCCAGAACCATTGAGGTCTCGGGTCTCTCTCTGGCCCAGGGTGACACTGACGGAGAGGAGGCCGAGGGCGCATCCAGCCTCCCCGCAGGCCTTGCCCCCTCTGTCTCTCTCTCCCTCCTGGTCGTGGCAGACGATGGGGGTCTCACCACAGTGGCCGCAGTGGCAGCGCTAGGTGGGTCGGGACATAGTGCCATCATCCATGGTGTATTGATTGCACATGAGATTCTCTCTCCTCCCCCCCCCCCCCCCCCCCCCCCCCCCCCCCCCCCCCCCCCCCCC